>JANAVB010023999.1:18339082-18586582 GCA_029216955.1 Iris pallida | reverse complement strand
CTCCACAAACACAAGGAAAGAGAAGGTGCATCAGGGTGCAAAGAGTCCTCCCACGGACGTCACTGCACCCAAGTCATTGTCAACTACTGTTGCAATAACGCGACGGCATGAGAAGACCGGCAGTCCATCTTCCAAAGACTACAACAACCATGTTCAGAGGATGAGGCACCTCCCGTCGTCTCCTTCAACTCTACTCAAAAAATCCCCGCCGATGGGAGAGGAAAGAAGATAAATGTTCCCTGCCCGAAGATTTCAACCACTATGACTAAGAGACTGTCGTCTAAGCGGGTGCCCACCATCAGAGTTTTCTAAGGTACCCGTTCTAAGACAAAATCTGCTACAGTGGAAGATTCATCATCCACACCACTGGGGTTACTGGGACTGGGGGTAGCATTCCTCCGAACCTCCACGACAATCCGATGTTCCAAGAAGACGAGCTGGGGGAAACAACTCTCCCATCAGATGTAGCAAATCCCGACGTCCCCGAGGACATCCACAATTCCCAAGACGAGGCGAACTCAAAAACTGGGGGTACTGTTCCTTCTGAGTCCGAACCAGAGGAAGACATTCCCATATACCCCGATGATTTCTCATTACAGGGGTATGATTCGGAGTGTACGTCATCCACCGTCCCTTCCACTTCTACTCATGTCAGGACGGCATTCATGACAAACGACAAACACGACGGTCCCAGTGATCGCCAACGCATCGATACTCTAGAGGCCATACTGTGCTCTTTGGTCAAGTCCGTGGACGAGATCAAAGCAGCCCTCCCTACTCTGCAAGGAGGGACACCTGGCCAGACAAACTTGGGCCCCGCGGTCAATGCGGACTCGAACTCAGCGGTACCGAACCCGGGCAATAATCCTCCTGAGATATCGGTTCCTACCACTGCAGACGAAGCCAGGGAGGCAAGAAGAGAGGTCCAGGAGCTCCGGGCCATGTTCCACGCCCGAGAAAACTGCCAAGACCTCAGGATACGACAACCGTATCTAGCTGCATGGAGAGATGTTTCCTTTCCACCAAAGTATAAACCATTCCACATCAATCCATATGATGGGAAGACCTCTGCAAGTCGGTACATCACGTACTTCGAGGTCCCCACCGACCATCTGCCCCATGATGATGCTATCCTTATACGATTATTCATTAGGGCATTGGAAGGAGTCGCCTTCGACTGGTACCGTAACCTGCCAAACAACTGCATCCACTCCTTCGCCAGCTTCAAACGCATGTTCATGAAGAGATTCTACGAAGTAGGACCGGACGTCATAATGTCCACCCTCATGGACGTCGTTCAAAGGAAGAAAGAGCTGAAAAGGAACTACATTGAGCGATTTCGCCAAACTGCAATGAAGTTGCCGTCTGGTAACCCGGATTCCTCCTTAATTGAAATTTGCCAAAAGAGACTGCTTCTAACAATCAGCCTCTGGATGGGTGAAAGTCAATTCGAGGACTGGAAGACGTTTATCATCAGTGCCACAAGCGTTGAAGAACGATTGAAGAAGGCCCGCCAACTGGGGTTGCACATCTCAGAGGGAGAAGACAAGGGCAGGCGTCCCAACGCCAACACCAACAATGGGGGTAGCTCCACCAACAATCGGTATAACAAGGGCAAGCAGGCTATGGTGGCCGACACAGCACAGAAACTATTTCACTTAACAAAATGCCTGGAAATTAGCTTTTGAAAATAAAACGAAAAAAAGTACAAGAAGTAAAAATTTAATTCTGGGAAGTATTGCTATAGAAGTCTGATCTGTAAATGATCACTTTGTTCCTTGGACCATACGATGATGATGAAGATCACTGCTAGAAGATGAACAATTGGAAGAACTAAGTCACCAGAAAGGTATCGACGCACTTGGGCACTGATGGCGGGGCCGAATACTTTCCTGCTTTGCTTCACTCTATTCTGAAAGAAAGTTTGAAGAAGAATGCTCTGGAGAATTAAAATCTCTGAGTTTTAATCTCTCTATTTTCTCTCCTCATGTCTCTGTGTCCGTCTGTGTGTTTATATGAGAAAAATAAGTCTATTTATAGATTTGGCTTCTTGTGCGTAAAAACTCAGCAAAAGTTTCGTCTTTACGCTAATAACTGCCACCCATGACCGAAGTCATCCTCTGCATATGTTGACACGTGTCCCATCATTTCAGTAAAAATAGGATGCACGTACACACGTTCTTCGATATATGTGGCATGAAAGCCATGTAGGCAAACCACGTTCCAAATTGGTGAAGAAGAATAGGGCGTAAAAATAACCCAAATATACTCTGAGCGTAAAGTAGTAGGCTAGGCGTAAAATAGCCCTGACATGGACTTTCCGCGTAAAGTGGTTGTTAAACAACCTTGAGCGTAAAAGTAGCCCAAATAAACTTTATGCACACGTTAACTTTTGAGCATAAAAACTCATATAGTCTTCATGCGTAAAAGAAGCCATACTGTGAGCGTAAAATAGCTCAGTCTACATACTAAACGACAACATTGGTCTCTGTATAAAACAAATCCCTTCGAATTTTGTGATATATGTCGTCATTAAATATTCATGTCAGAGTTTGCATTAAATGCAAGACTCGACAACTTTGTCCAGCATAAAGTGGTTAGCCTGTCTTAGGCGTAAAACCATTGGCTTGACCCTGGCGTAAAACCATTGGCTTGACCCTGGTGTAAAATGATTAGCCTGTCTTAGGCGTAAAAATAGATCATGTTGAGTGGAATGCTTCTATCTCTTTGACTCATTTTATGAAGCACTTTTTACGCTCCTACAAAACCCCCTTCAAAGTTTTCAAATATCTACAAAATTTGAAACACTTTGAACAGAAGCGTAAAAGTCGAGATTTGACCAGTCAGCATAAAAATTCGGGAAATAATGCCGGTCAATACTTAACCGTCATAATGAATTTTCTTTCGAAACATTCGAATGCTTCTTGATCTCTCCGAGTTTGCATTAATAATGATCAGTTTCCCATAAGGAATATGAAGAGTTGATTTGATTGTATATATAAGGACAAATTCTTTATTCTCGTTTTTCATCCTCATACTGTCATGGCACCAAAGAAAGAGATTAACAAAGAAAAGGCTCCGAGCTCCAGGATTGATATAAAGACAGAGGTTGAGCGGGCACGCAACTTTTTAGAGTGCTTTGGACTGACTCCAGCAGTCTTTGGTCGTATAAATGGTGGTCCCTCAAGTGCGTATGAAGGATCAGGTGATGCAGAAGCATTTCTTAATCTGATGCGTCATTCCGGGATCCGCAACATACACGAGTTAGGTGCCTCCCTTCGTCAGCCCAATGAACAAAAAAATAATGTTTTATATAGAAGTGTAGTATATGTGTTACGACTCTTCAACTTATCTGTAGGGGCCTACTCCCCTTTTTATAAATAAAATCTTGATATTGATCTCATCTGTTGGTATATAGAATTGTTCTACACCTCCTTTGACTGCATCTATGGTTGTTCATTCCCAAGAGAAACAAAACAACACGTGGCATCTACCTTGTGGTCATGAGCGCCTTTTTAGTAGGATCTTTCGCGAAATAGACTCACGCCAACCATTTCTTCAACCCTTATAAATAGCTGAGTTAAAGAATGTTTTATACATTCTCATTCTTATTCTTCCGAAGATAGCTTTTTGCAACATTTCATTCTCCAACAAGAGATTAAAAATGGCGATATTTTCCGATGTCGTTCCTCTGTACGCCTGGTAGCTCTTTGCAAGATTTTATTCTCCAACAAATGACGATGCTTTCCGATGTCTTTCCTCTATACGCTCGGTTGCCAGACGTTGATTCAACCACTCCTAGAGCCAAATCATCTGACCTCAATAGTAAGTTTGATTCGTAAAACAATCATCTGCCTTTGAACTTTTTTGTTGAAAACAGATGCCTATTTTTAAACGAGCACAAATCCTTAACAGATATGGAGCGTATAAAACACAGGCGCAAAGCCTTTTAGATAAGATGCACATGAAACACGGGCGAAAAAGCCTTGTAGATTAGGTGCACATCAATCACTGGCGTAAAAAACCTCAGGCGTAAAGCCTTGTTGCACGTGAAACATTGGCGTAAAACTTCGTAGATTAAGTGCATATGAATCGCTGGCATAAAATCTTGTATATAAGGTACGCCTGTTGAAGATAAAACAAGATACGTAAGCATCTGTTTTTAGTTTTAATTGACTAATATGCTTCTGGTGATACTTCTGTTTAAAACAATTTTCTTTGCAGTTTTCTGCAGAAGTTTGGCTGAAGAGCTTTTCCAGAACTGGTATTGGCGACTTTGACGCTGTGAGGAGCATTCTTCTGACATCAACATCAGGGAGCTCATGCGCTTTTGACGCGCAAATCAGATAACTCAGAACTCTTCGTGGGATAGAAGGGTCTTCCTCTGTTGGTAGGAAGAGCCTTTATACACGGAGAGTTGGATGGTGGAGTCAACTCTAACCCAAGAAATTGGGTAGTAGAGTTACTTTCACGGCAGAACTAGGAATCGTATCCCAATGTTGGATACATTTCTATCTCCTCTGAAAGGCCGCCACTTCTCCACCAATTGTATTAGCAGCAACACGTCTTCGTACTGCCATACTCTGGGATTCTCCTCTCGTCTGAAAGAGAAGACCAGAGTTTGATTCCTACTGTTCTGGTCGCCGCTGAGGCTCAGATAGCAAGGAATTGACACCAACAACGAATCCGACGAAGAAGATCCAAAGAAGTAATAGATCTCCATTAGGTTATCGTTGTCTGTATAGAATGAAAATCCAAGATTGTAATAGATTTCCATTATGATTTGTAAGAAAGTCTAATAAATGTAATAGACTTTTATGATGAAATGAGAATGGAAATGACAAGTCTTCTATGCTCAATGATTTGTATCTATCCAGAGGTAATATGGACATGATAGATAATGAAATCTTATTTTCTATTTTAGAGTATACAATACTATCAGAGGTAATATGGACATGACAGTATGTAAGAACTCAAAGAAAAGTAGATTAATATCTATGCAGAGGTCAAATGGACATGATAGATAGGAAATACAAACAAATTTAATATTTATTCAGAGGTTATAAGAACGTGATAAATAATAAATCCAAATATCTATACCAACTGGTAAGATAGAAGATCAAAATTTCTTTTCGAAGAGACGAGTAATCGGCTTAACCAAACCTTGGTAGCTAGGGATTAAGAAGACAGATGTCATTGAGGATATATGCCAATATTAATGAATGAACCGACATACCTTTCGGGAAAAGAAAAAGGTTAATTCAATTCCATAATTAAATGGATGAATCTGATGTAATGAACGGGCATGTCTTTTTGGGAGTGAACAGTTGTTTTCAACTTCAAAGACTGGTTCATTAATAGATCTCTCCTATAAATAGGTGAGAACTCTTTGTAACATTTCATTCTTATTTCCACTCCTCTATCAGAAATGTCTTCCATGGGCGTACAGCAAAAGAATAAAATCTCCAAGAAGGTTGAGGACGTCATCGAGACGCACCCCGTTGAGCCAACTGTATCAGGCCCAACCGAAGTAGGCAAAAGTTTTTCTACTCCGAAGCCACCATAAGACATCTTTGCTTCTTTAGTAGAGCCAGGAAAAACTCCTGAAGAAGAAGCGCTGAGGATGGCTGCCTGCAGGTTTTTTATGAACTCAGGCAACGATGCCTTCGAAGCATTGGCTGACTATGTATTCAATAAGGAAGGCAGTAGTCCTCGTCCTTCATCCTTTATTCAGAACAAAAATAATAATAAAAGAAATTTTATTTTCATTTTATTTTTTTATACATAGTACTTCTTAAGAAATTTGCCATTGATCGGCATCATGAGTAGATCTACATTAGGCTTTGATAACCGATAGGCGCCATTAGAAAACACGGTCTCAATTACATAAGGGCCCTCCCATTTTGCTTGGATTTTTCCTTTGCTTTTGTGAGTCATAATCATCAGTCTTCGAACGGCTAATACCAACTCGCCAATCTTGAATACCCTCTCTTTAACTTTACGATTGAAAGTTCAAGATATACGGGCTTGATATAGCTCAATATGCTGTTGTTCTTGAAGACGCTTCTCGTCCAATCCTTCAAGTTCTTAGAGTCATAAGCGATCATTGTTCTCTATAGTTAGCTCGTTAGCAATATCTATTCGTAGAGATGGAATCTGGATTTCTAAGAGAAGAACAGCCTCACATCCATAAACCAATGAAAATGGTGTAAAACCAGTAGGAGTACGGACTGTTGTTCGATAAGCCCATAAATATTCTCCAAGTTTCTCATTCCAATCACGTTTATTAGAAGAGACACACTTTTTAAGAAGTTTAATGATCGTCTTATTGAAGGCTTCGGCTAAACTATTAGCAGCTGGATTATAAGCCGTAGAAGCCAAATTTTGAATTCGATTCTTATCATAGAAGGCCAATAATACCCCATTCTTCGAATACGGTCTTGTAATTTTGGACTCGGTTGATGAGCACCACAAACACCATCATGAGCTTCTCGGAGTGTTTGTTTGGCTTCACTTTCTAAGAGACAGCGCAGCAAGAGTCCGTCATATGAGCGACAATATAACATATATAAAGATGAATCATAATAAAATCGAAATGATCGTCTCTTGATTGATGCAGCTTCTTTTGGATCTTCAGACAAAATCCCATGGACCGCATAATCAATGAATGGAGTTCTCCAATCCCTCTGTTGGGAACTTGACTCTGTAGTATAACTTTGTTCGATATACAGATTATTCTTGACACAGCATAAATCTCGGTCCAACAAAGTAATTATATTTTGCCTTCGGATTGGAACAGCTAAGTCTGCAGCTAAACTAGCAAGAGCATCAGCTTCCACATTCTGAGAATATGGTACGACCTCGATGAAGAATCCTTTGAATGAAAGAACCAACTCGACTACCACTTGATGATAAGGGATAAGATCAGGGTTTCTGACTTCATAAGTCCCTCTAACTTGATTAACAATCAGTTGAGAATCTCCATAAGCTTCCAGAAACTCAATATCCAATTGTTTTGTGACTTGGAGACCAATCAATAGAGCATTATATTCTGCTACATTGTTGGAGCATGGCTCATTGAGAGAATAAGCACGGTATATGACCATTTTGTCAGGAGAAACCAAGACGATTCCTACCCCAGAGACAATATTGTCTTTAGGTCCTACCCGTGATGCTCCATCAAAATATAACTGCCATATGTCATTCTTCAAAGTCATGTTACAATCTACGACTTCATCTGGAATATCCTCGTACAACTTCGATGTTTCAGGTATAGGGTGAGCAGCTAAGAAATCAGCTAATACTTGGCCCTTTACTGATTTTTGAGGTACATAAACCATGTCATAAGGAGTGAGCAACATCGCCCAGGTAGCTAACCTGGAATTAAGAATGCTCGGTTTTCTCACCAATACCCGAATGGGATTTATTCTGGAGATAACATGAACAGTTTGTCCTGTCACATAATGCCTTGTCTTTTGGACAGCAAAAACCAAGGCTAGACATTCCTTTTCTACAGGAGTATACCTGTGTTCAGCTCCGACCATCATTCTGCTAAGATAATAAATTGCCTGTTCATGATCCATATCACTTTTCTGTGCAAGAAGAGCGCCAAGTAAATGATCCAAGGCTCGAATATATAGCAAAATGGTCTTCCTACCACTAGAGGTACCAGAATAGGTGGATTTGTAAGGTATTGCTTGATGTCATTGAAGGCTTTCTGACAAGCTTTATCCCAAACAAATGATACACCCTTCTTTAATAGACGGGAGAACGGTTGACATCTTCCTGAGAGATTAGATATAAATCTCCTGATATAAGCAATACGATCCTGAAAGCCACAAAGTTCTTTCAGATTACGAGGAGGACGCATTTCAAGGATTGCTTTAACTTTATCAGGATCAACATGGATACCCTGAGAAGTAATGACAAATCCTAAAAACTTGCCACTGGAAACCCCTAAAAAAGAGTTAGTAGGGTTCATTTTCAATTGATGCTGGCACATCAGTTCAAATACTGTCTTCAAGTCTTGAATGTGATCATCTTTTGATCGACTCTTAACAGCAATGTCATCTACATAACATTCTACTGTTTTCCGTAGATGTTCTTGAAAGATGATGCTCATAGCCCGTTGATACGTGGCACCGGCATTTTTAAGACCAAACGGCATAACCGTATAGCAGTAAACCCCAAGGGGTGTACGAAAAGCAGTATGCTTCTCATCTTCTGGATGCATCTTGATCTGATTGTATCCTGAGAATCCGTCCATAAAAGACATGCGTTCAAAATCGCATGTATTATCTATCATGACATCAGTAATTGAAAGTAGAAATTCGTCTTTTGGACAAGCTGCATTAAGATCTCGAAAATCTATGCAAACTCGGACTTTTCCATTCTTCTTCATAACAAGAACAATATTGGCAACCCAGTTTGGGTGTTGTTCTTCACGAACAAAGCCACATGTAATCAACTTTTTGACTTCTGTTTCAGAAATATCAATATATTCTTTGATCAGTTTTATCAACTCTTCCTTTTCATCTTCAGAAAGGTTTTTACTGATGAATATTGGTTTGGATGTAGTTCCATCTCCAACATCAATCTGGACAATCTCATCCTCCGTAGGTGGCTGTCGCTGTTCAAAATGAAGTTCCCATTGAGTATCCATCTGTTGAGCCCAAGGATCGTTCCTAAATGGTTCAGATTCACCATCAGTTTGAACCATGTTTACTGAGAATATTTGTTCAGATTCATCATAATAACCTCCTCTAACATATGAGGAGTGAGACATATCAGATTTGATGAATTGGATTTCTTTCGAATCTGATGATTGTGAAGAGCTAGAAGAGAATTCTTCTTGTATATCGTCATTAAACATGTGGGACGGATCATATTCCAACCCATGATGAGTCTTCTGGTAAAACGGATCACCACATAATGGTATTCGTCTACCCTTGCCTTGATTGAGACCTTGCATAGTCTTCAAATCATATCCCGTATTCTGGATAATCTTGATAGATTGTTGACTATATTTGTCAATTCGGATTCTTCCTTTATCTTTATCTTTCAGATCATCTGTCTGAGCAACAGGGATATTTCTGGCCAAGCCAAACACAATTTGGCGCTTGTTTTTCTTATCAGACGGAACCACAAAATAAGATTCTTCATGACGTCTATAAGTTACACAAGCTTGTGATGGAGCAACTACAGGAAGAAGATAGGGAGAAGATGTTAAGAACTTTTGAGCATAAGGTCCAACATCAACCTGAAGAGGAAAGGAATTTTCCTTATAGTTAATGTATAAAGTTTCTTCTGGTTCTATGTTGTCTTTATATTAATGACTTTGATTATCAGCAGATAAAGTCATTCTTTCAATAAACTTGACAGCCATATAATCGAAAAGAAAATCCTCATTGATATCAAAAAGTACAGAATAATCAATATTTACATTATTTACAATTTGACTGCTACACTTCGGATTAACCACTAGTGGACTATCATCCGTCTTCTGCGAAGATTTGCCAAGATTGACAATCAATGGTGGTTCTGGATCATTCGTACAAGAAGTATGCCCTTTGACCTTAATCATAAAAGGTTGAACTTGGCTTTTAGCAGGAACATTTATTGATTCCTCAGATGAAGCTTGAGTTCTTCCTTTAACCTTGATCATCAGAGGTTGATCATTGACAGATTGGGGCTGAAATCGACCTTTGACCTTGATTTTCAAAGGTTGTTCTTCTAGAGGATCTTCATTAATAGACTGATCTTCAGCAGATGATTGATCTTCATCTATATCTGATATCTCTTTCACATGCTCTTATTTGTAAAGCCTTGAATCAGAAAAATAGGCTTCGACACCCTTGAAAGGATTGATATCAACAAACTCAGTCTTCACAACTCCTTGGGAATCCACATACTTGAAGCATTGGTGGAGAGTTGAAGGCACGATGTTATGCTCATGTAACCACGATATTCCAAGAAGAATATTGTAGGATACATCTGAGTTGATAACATAGAAGGTTACCATAGATCTAAGATCACCAATCTGAATCTTCAGACGAATTTTTCCCAGTGGTTTACTCTTGCCATAGTTAAAACCCACTATTGTAGTACTAGTGTAAGTCAAATCACTAGTAGGAATCCTCAGAGGTCTTATTATACTCTGAAGAATTATGCTAATTGAAGACCCAGGATCAATGTAAATCCTGTCAATTTCAGTGGATCCGATATACCCAGTGTAGCACAGAGGCCTGTCATGCTTGTTATGCTTCAACAACATATCTTCTTGTGTAAAGGTGATGTTGGGAATTGCTTCCATCACACTATGACATTGTGGACATGATATGGGTGTATTATTAGGACTCTTGAGTTGAGCCAAGCATGAATCTGCTTGAAGTAGAGCTTCACTCAATGTCTTCCTGCTTTCTTTAGAAAGACGAAGCAGCTCAAATATAGATAGTCTAGCCGGAGTATTGGCTAACTGAGCTAGAATATCAAATTTGTAGGGTTTCATCACCACCCCCTGACTGGAAGTAGACTTCAACGGGACGTCAAAACGTACTGCTTTCTGTTTTTCCTTTTCAACCACAGCAGGAGCAAGAGACGGTTGAGTTGACGGTGTTTCAACATTCTCTGCTTCTTTGGAGGATCTTTCATAATCTTTGTGGTACTCTTTCCTAGATCTTGTACCAGCAAAGGTTTCTTCCTCAGACTCAGAAGAAGGAAGTACCATATTACAGGATTTAGTCTTCCTTCCCTTAGCCTTCTTCTTGCAAGATTTGTTAGGAGAAACCTCAAAACCCAAGCTAACAGTGGATTTTTGACTTTGAATTTGTAAAGGAAGTCGTATTCCTTTATCATAATTCAAACCTTCTGCCTTTTGAAAATCATAACCCATCTTCTTCATGAGAAGGACAGATTGCTTACTTTACAAGTGAGTAGGCAACGGACTCTTAACAAGTGGTTCAACAGAGGAAGAAGAAGAGATCTCTGTAACTACAGGAGAATGAGGAATAGACGTCTCTGTAGCTACGGAAGGAGAAGGATTCGGGATACGAGGAAAGATCCCTGTAGGAACTTTTTCATAAGCAGCAGAGACTTGTTGTGCCCGGTATAAGGGAATACTATTCATGGCTAGCCACTGCTGATGAGTAAGCTTAAGCTTGGTAGGAGGAGCCAAACTTGGAGGACATATGTTCAATCCTCTCAGTCTATCTTCTAAAGGAAGGCCATCCCATAGATGATCCAAATCATCAAGATCTGGAATAACATGAGAAATCATGTTACAGGTTTTAACTTTTTTACCCTTCTTGGATTTTGAAGTTTTACCTTTATTTTCTAATTCAGGTACTAAGTCAGGATGCACCCACATAATTTCACCAATCTTTAATGTGAGAGGCAACAATCCTTCATTTTCCTCTCTAGTAGGCAGAATATTCACAATCTTTATCGTCGCCTTCGGGATGGGGATAATTCCATCTGGGACTTGTTGTGGAGGAAAATCTCTGAATTGAAGAGAAACCATATTGGTTGTAACCGTATGGTCATCATTGGTTAAAGCGATAGCACCGCCATTTATCAGCTCTTGGATTTTCTTTTTCAAGACATAGCAAGCAATGGTAGGATGATTAATGTATCTATGATAGATACAATATTTGGGATTGTCAGTCAGATTCACCTCATTAGGCCTCTTTGGCTCCGGAATCTGGAGTTTGCCACTTTTCACCAGACATTGGAATATCCCCGGGATATCACTTTCGTCAAAAGAGTATTCTTCTTTTGGCCTAGAAGACTCCTGATTATTCGGCGTTGTTTTGTTCTTGAAAAGATTGACCATAAGAGTGTCTTTTCCTTTCATATTACGATTGCCGGAATTATTACCAGGATTACTTTTCTTTCTTCTATCTTCTGAGGCGAAGATCATCCCATGTTCACGAGCCAACCTACCATTGGTCTCGGCAGAAACTGCTGCTATGATAAACGAAGCCCAATCTGTGAATTGGGAACCCGTGAAGACAGCAATAGATGGTCGCAGATTCATCTTACATGTATCAATCAGTGCTGAATCTGGCATACCAGGGGGCATCTTTAGAGTCGCCTGTCGGAAACGTTCAATGAACGTCCGAGTATCTTCTTTCTCCTTTTGCTTGATTTCTATTAAGGAGGACATGTTCATGTCCATACCTCCTTCATAGAAGCGGGAGAGAAACATTGCCTTAAATTCGTCAAAAGACGAAATACAATTGTCAGGTAAACTACGATACCAGTCGTAAGCTGAACCCGACAAACATCCAATGAACACTCGAGTGAGAAGAGCATCCTTTTTCTGCAGATGTACAGTCATAATATCAAAATAATTGATATATTGACTAGGAGAAGCCTTTCCATCAAACAATACCATTGATTGTGGCTTGAATTTCGGTGGAAAGGGTACATCATTCCAATAGGAAGGATAAGGTTGCTTAATCCCTAACCTCTGGAGCTGATCCTTGTGCTTCAAAACTTCAAACTGTGCATTGAGCTCACGCACTGCTTGAATGGCTTCACTAGTTTGCGGAAGCACATTTGATTGAATGGTTGTTGGATGTACCGTAATTCCCACCGGAGATGGTACATCTTCTGGAATAATGGGATCTGGAGATACAGAATTTTGATTAACAGCAGGCTCTTGAATATTCAAAGTATATCAGTCCCTTGACTATCTTGAGTTTGTGCTGCTACTGGTACCGGTGTTATTACTGCCGGCTGAGCAGTTTGCTGATTCAATATTATCTGATGCATGCTTTGCACCATGTTAAGCATGTCTTTCAGTGATTGCTCAACGGCAGTGAGACGTTGTTCTGTATTAGCAGATGACGTCTCTGCTTCATCTCCAATAGCATAGGATTCAACCTCTCTTGAAGATGTAGAAGGATTAGTATAGAAGTATAAATCGATACTATCAGTTTCGGACTCAAAAGATTGAGTACTCCCAGCTTCTGAATCAGAAGTCTGCAACTGTCTTTGTCTTCTTGATCGAGTGTTCTGATATACTCCTTCAAAGGAATCAAGAAGTCTATTGAATTGTTGTTGGCCTGGGGTTTAGGACGTGTTCCGTCTCGGACGTCGTCCTCTGTTAGTATGAGATGCCATGTTGACTGACACATATGACGGCTCATGTTCTTGGTCATCAGCTTGTTGTTGAGGCACATTAAAACTTAACCGATCAAAAACTGACCGTTTTGAAGCCGAACAACAACAGTTGATTACAACCTGGTGATACTCATAATGATGATTTTCTTGGGGGAGTATCACGGGAGATTGTCTATTTTTACGCTTTTGCATTAGCAATTCACGTAAATCAGAAGGAGTAGAAAGAGTAGTCTTCTTTATTACATTTGGGGTAGAAAAACGTTTAGTCCCTTGTGTATAAAGAAGATTACTGGCTGTATTCGCATAACCAAACTGTACATTTCTACGCGTTTGGAGTTGTGTGCGCAAATCTTGAGATTTTTTAGCACGAAGGACTCCATTTTCATTGTGTGTGATTTGTAGGTTTGGTACTTTGCGTAGAGCAGTATAAGTAGGTTGTTGGTGTAGAACTGAAGCTTTACCAACAACATTTTTACGCTGTATGCATTTAGGTACATTCACATTAGATGTAAAAACATCGTTGCGAATTTTATCTACACTGTCACAGACAGGAGACTTACCTTTACGCGTAGAGCGTAAAAATTGATTATCTACCACGTCACAGACGAGAGATTTTACTTTACGCGAAGAGCGTAATTTTTGTGTGTCTACCACGTCACAGACGGGAGACTTATTTTTACACTTAGAAGCACAAGTATTAGAGTCTGCCTAATTACAAATGGGAGACTCGTTCTTATGCACTGAGCGTAAAATTTGGTTTTGACCCACTGGGCGTAAAACATTATTTTTACGCACCGGGCGTAAAACTTGGTTCTTACGCAGTGGGCGTGAAACCTGATTATCTTCACCGTCATAGACGGGAGATAAATTGCCACACTTAGAGTGCAACGCTGAAGTAAGGACTGCCTCGTTATGAACGGGAGCCCCTACGACAGGAGTGGGAAGAATTCCCTTGCCATCAGAAGCAACAGAGAGATCAGAAGCTATTTTGGATTTAGGAATCCAAACTTTTCATGTTTTGCGAGATTTTTGAACATTGGAGCAGCGAGAACCACCCCCAGTTCGGAGCATCTCTTCATAAGCAGTCTGGTCGAAGTGTACAACCAGAATCTTCTTTGTCGATCCAATCGACATATCATCATATTGAGCAATTGCCTCCTCGTCAGAGGAGAAGGTCGTCCCCAGCAGAGTCGTCATTTTGTTTCACTTAACAAAAATGCCTGGAAATTAGCTTTAAAAATAAAACGAAAAAAGTACAAGAAGTACAAATTTGATTCTGAGAAGTATTGCTATGGAAGTCTGATCTGTAAATGATCACTTTGTTCCTTGGACCATACGATGATGATGAAGATCACTACTAGAAGATGAACAATTGGAAGAACTAAGTCACCAGAAAGGTATCGACGCACTTGGGCACGGATGGCGAGGCCGAATGCTTTCCTGCTTTGCTTCACTCTGTTCTGAAAGAAAGGTTGAAGAAGAATGCTCTGGAGAATCAAAATCTCTGAGTTCTAATCTCTCTGTTTTCTCCCATCCTGTCTCTGTGTCCATCTGTGTGTTTATATGAGAAAAATAAGTCTATTTATAGACTTGGCTTCTTGTGCGTAAAAACTCAACAAAAGTTCCGTCTTTACGCTAATAACTGCCACCCATGACCGAAGTCATCCTCTGCATATGTTGACACATGTCCCATTATTTCAGTAAAAATAGGATGCACGTACACACGTTCTTCGAGATATGTGGCATGAAAGCCATGTAGGCAAACCACGTTCCAAATTGGTGAAGAAGAATAGGGCGTAAAAATAACCCAAATATACTCTGAGCGTAAAGTAGTAGACTAGGCATAAAATAGCCCTGACATGGACTTCCCGCGTAAAGTGGTTGTTAAACAACCTTGAGCGTAAAAGTAGCCCAAATAAACTTTATGCACACGTTAACTTTTGAGCGTAAAAACTCATATAGTCTCCATGCGTAAAAGAAGCCATACCGTGAGCGTAAAATAGCTCAGTCCACATACTAAACGACAACATTGGTCTCTGTGTAAAACAAATCCCTTCGAATTTTGTGATATATGCCGTCATTAAATCTTCATGTCAGACTTTGCATTAAATACAAGACTCGACAGCTTTGTCCAGCGTAAAGTGGTTAGCCTGTCTTAGGCGTAAAATTATTGGCTTGACCCTGGCGTAAAACCATTGGCTTGACCCTGGTGTAAAGCGATTAGCCTGTCTTAGGCGTAAATAGATCATGTTGAGTGGAATGCTTCTATCTCTTTCACTCATTTTATGAAGCACTTTTTACGCTCCTATAGAAACCTGAGCCAAAACCGGCAGACAACCAATGGCCACAAATGACCTACTCCTTTGAAGACGGCCACGTCAAGCCCATCTTGGGCATGCTCATACAAGGAGACAGAATTCAGCTCCCTCCGCCAAGACGGGAACCTGGGCCGGCAGAAATAGAGAGCCCAAAGTACTGCCACTACTACCGCTACGTCCACCATGCTACACACGACTGCTACCAACTGAAACGGTACATCCAATATCTCATCGATTCGAACGCACTAGCTATCGATTTCGAAGAGGTAACCGTGGCAGCCAATATGGTGTCAGTGCAATTTGGCAGCTTCCCTCAAATCGAAACTCAAGACGGCGTGGTCCCCATCCCTCTGGCGACAATGGAGATTATAAATCTTCTACCTCCTCGAGATCAGGCTGCTGGTCTAGTGCCCCTCACCACATCACGAGGGAGGTCATGTGGGTCCATCCAGACTTGGTATCTGAAGTGACTTAGTCCACACCATCTTCCATTCGCAAGAAGAAGAGTGGGAAAGTCAGATCCTGCCGCACAATCTCGACAGATGTCGAAGAAATCATGGCTATCGTTACTCGGTCTGGGGCACAATCCCAACCTGTGGCTGAGAACTCGGCTGAAGATCATCAGCCAGCTACCGCTGACAATCCGAGACTTTCTCAGCCTCCGACGACCGACAAGCCTAGGCCGAAGGAGACTCGCTTTGACAAATCCCTCCGAAAAGAAGCACCGCATGGGCTGGAGAGGCCCTACAACTTTGACATCTTGGCGCAATTGGCCAACACACCGGCCAAGTTGTCATTATACGAGCTTCTGAGACTCTCAAAGGATGTTCGTGCGGCTTTGAGTGATGCACTCCAAAATGCCGACGCGTACCTGGCCCAGGTCAACCTCACGGGAGAGAACCCGCCTGCAGATCTCCAAGACAGTGCTTGCACGGGAGCGATGCTCAACATTGTCTTCACTCCTAAGGATATGCTCATCAAAACCAACCTGCACGATCGCCCGTCATATTACACTGGATACATCGGCGACGTAAAGGTGGATCGGATGCACATTTATCATGGTTCTTCCATAAGCATCATCCCGAAGGTTCTGTTACATCATCTCCGTATTCCTATGCATCACCTGACGCAGACAAGCACCGCCATCAGCGGTTTCAAAATTGGAAAGATTCATTTGAAGTGCCAAATTGGCGATCTTCACTCAGAAGTAACCTGTTACGTCATAGATGTAGACACTTCCTATAACATCCTCTTGGGGTGCCCTTGGATACACGATTATAAGATCGTGCCTTCCATACTGCACCAATACTTTAAATATGTCGACAAACATGGCTTCGTGAGGACATAAATTGCCGACATCGATCCCTCCAAAGGGGTCGAATCTTACTACTCAGACTCCTGCCTATACGAAAAGTCGAAAAGGCACCTTGATGAAGGAGATGTGCAAGCTCGTACCGAGATAGCCACAGGGTCAGAAAAACCCCTAACGATCCACCTCCAAGCTCGCAATCCTGGCAAGACCGCACCCCTTACAGCCACTCTGTGTAAGGATGCAATCAGCCTTTCGGCACAAGAAGAGCAAATGATAATCCGGCTGCCAAGGTCCGGCCAAGTGCCAAAGCCCACAACGGATCTACTAACAATCAGACTGCCAAGAGTCGGCCAGCCACAAACGGAGAAGCTCAATCCCTCCGACAAACCAATGACGATATGCCTTCCCAAGAAGAATCGCTACTCCGATGCAAGATCTGGAGCTTCTAGCGAACCAACAACTCTCCGTCCAGTATCAGGTGCCAAACTGGGGGTAGCTAGTTTGCCAACGACTCCACGTTCTGCTCCTTCGACAGAACCCCTGACGATCAAGCTGCCCAGGTCGTCCTCTCAGTCTTTATTTATACAGGGGGCCAACGAGGCTCACCAGCGCATTGTTATAATGTGCTGACCCCTCCTCTACAGGTACTGGAGAAGGCTCGGGCGCACATCGCAATTAAAGCTTTCTGAACTGCTGTTTCCTTTCAAGTTGTTTTTCCTAAAGACGCACAAAGTATTGCGGAGATTTCAAAGATAGCTGCTTATATTTCAAAGTACTAAAGGGGCATGATGTATGGAACGGGGAAATTATTTCATGGCAGCCTATCAGTTGTACTTCTTTTCATGAATCAATGTAGCCGAAAAGGCATTTCAAATATTATCGAGAAAAGTTGTATTCTGACTACAATCATCAATAAAATGAATATTTTCTTCCTGTTCCGCTTGCTTAATGTTTCCGCAACTGTGGCTTATTTTTCAAATGTGATGAATTGATATAAATGTGCATGTTCTAGCCTTGTACAAGTGCAACTCCAGACTTGTACGGCATCACGCCTTAGCGAGGACGATCGATTCGGCGTGAATCGAAGCAAAGCGAGCGATTCCCCGAATCGGTGCGTGACAAGTTGGTATCAGAGCACGGTTTCACTTCCTCGGATTTCAAAAATAAATGTTTCAAAAAGGAAGTCTTGATGCAAATTTTCTCGATTGATGGTGTCGATAGCGCTGGCATGAAATAATGTTCAATGCAATAAGCCCATAAATATTTTATGAGTGCTAATGGAATTATTTCTTTGTTGTAGAATGACCAAGGGTGATAGCTCAAAGACGAATTCATCATCTGACCCGATTGAGAAACTGATTAAGCAAATGGAGGCTCAGAGGAAGCAGAGCGAAGCTCAACATCGTGCGCTTCAGGAGCAGCTTCAGTATCAGTTTCAGGAGCAGCTGGATGCTCAACAAAAACAAGTGGATAGTCTAACTCAGATTGTCACCAAGCTGTCGGCCGATTCCAATGTTTCTGCAAAGGCCGCAGCAACCGAGACCGTGGAGGTGCCGGCAGAGAAATCTGAGACGCCGACACGGAAGAGGACGAGCTTCAAGTTCTCTGAATTTAAAAGTTGCAACCCGCCTGAGTTTAATGGAAAAGAGGAGCCAGATGAGGTAATGGGCTTCTTGAACACACTGGAGGGCTATTTCCGAATATTAGAGATTCAGGGCAGTAAGAGAGTGGAGTGTGCCGCTGTACAACTTCGTCTCAAGGCCCAGGAGTGGTGGATTTCGCAGAGACAGGCACCTTGCGGAAATAGCCAGGATATAAAGATGTCTTGGGAGGCCTTCAAGCAGGCTTTCATCACTCAATTCATTCCATCCGCTGTCCGACAACGAAAAGAGAATGAGTTCATTGCACTTCGACAAGGCAGTGTGTCAGTACATGACTACGAGACAGAGTTTTTGAAGAGAGTTGCATTCGCTGGGTACATGGTACCGAATGACGACGCCAAGCGAAGAAGATTTGTGCAAGGCTTGAATGAGGGCCTAGAGCGGGATGTGCTAACTCGAAAATGTACGTCTTACCGGGAGGCATACGAGACAGCTCTCGAGATGGAGAGATTTCATAAGCCGGCTAGTCGTGAGACAATGAAGAGCAACCAAGGACTCAATAATCAGAAACGACCTTGGTCTGCTAGCAGGAACGACGCACCTAAGCGTCACAATACTGGAGACAATAGAGGGCCTCAACATACAGAACGTTGTAAATCATGCAACCGTTGGGGACATCGATCTGAGGATTGTCGGGTGAAGTGTTTTAAATGTGGCGAACAGGGCCATAAGGAAGCTGACTGCAGAAATAGAGGAGGGAATCAGTATCCTCCTCGTGGGCATAACAATAATCAGTATCGTGGGCATAACAACAACCACAACCGGGGACCATATAACAACCAGCATCGTGGCGAAGCGCCACCAGCCTTACCGGCTCCAGCTGGGAATGCACCGAATCAACAAGGTGGGCAAGCAAGGGTTTATGCCTTGACTCAGGCAGAGGCCCAGACCGCGGAGAATGTTATAACAGGTACGTTGCTATATAAAGGCACACCTGCAAGAGTACTTTTTGATTCTGGCGCTACTCATTGCTTTATCTCTTCTGATTTTGTAACGGAAAATAAATTTTGTATGACTCAACTAAAGACAGCTTTGTGTGTTAGCACTCCTTCGGGAGTAGATATGCCTGCAATTTTGATTTGCAGGGACGGCTACATAAAAATTGGAGGCAAGACTTTATCTCTGGATGCAATTGTACTCGACATCAAAGAGTACGATATCATCTTGGGAATGGACTGGCTCAGCGCCTGTCATGCAACGATTGACTGTGCGGATAAGAGAGTTGTGTTTCGCCTAACCGGAGAAACAGAGTTCTCTTACTCATGCGGCTCTGCGTTCCAAGGACCTATGGTAATATCGGCAGTTACAGCAAGGCATATGTTGTACTCAGGGTGTGAAGGGTTCCTTGCTTCTGTTTTTGACACTCAAATGAAGGGTGTAGATTCGAATCAGACCGAGATTGTGGCAGAGTTCCCCGATGTGTTTCCGGACGAGGTACCTGGGATGCCACCAGATAGAGAAATTGAATTCACAATTGACACATTTCCGGATACTCGTCCGATATCTAAAGCGCCGTACAGGATGGCTCCGGCAGAATTTAAGGAACTAAAGGTACAGCTACAAGAATTATTAGACCGAGGATACATTCGCCCAAGTGTATCTCCATGGGGAGCTCCAGTGTTGTTTGTAAAGAAGAAGGATGGAACGATGCGACTATGCATCGATTACAGAGAACTGAATAAGGCAACCATCCGTAACAAGTATCCTTTGCCAAGGATAGATGATCTATTCGATCAGCTACAAGGGGCGACCGTATTTTCAAAAATCGATCTTCGTTCAGGATATCATCAGTTGAAGATCAGACCCGAAGATGTTCCTAAGTCAGCATTCCGTACGAGATACGGACACTATGAGTTTTTGGTCATGCCATTCGGCTTGACTAATGCTCCAGCAGCCTTCATGGATTTAATGAATAGAGTGTTTCGACCGTTCTTAGACAAGTTTGTTGTTGTGTTCATCGATGACATCTTGATCTACTCAAAGGATAGGAAGACTCATGTCGAGCACTTGAGAGAAGTACTTCAGACGCTGCGGGACAACCAGCTCTATGCAAAGCTAAGTAAGTACGAGTTTTGGATGAACAGCGTGTCGTTCCTTGGACATGTTGTTTCGGCGGAAGGTGTTGCCGTCGACCCAAAGAAGATTGAGGCAGTGGTGGACTGGAAGCAGCCTGCATCAGCTAGTAAAATACGGAGTTTCCTTGGTTTAGCCGGGTACTACCGTAGATTTGTGAAGGACTTCTCGAGAATCGCCTCGCCTTTGACTCGCCTGACTCAGAAAGGAGTCGTATTTAAGTGGACGGACGACTGTGAGAGTAGTTTCCAAGAACTCAAGCAGCGGCTCGTCACGGCCCCAATTTTAGCACTGCCGGAAGGCTCTGAGGGATTTCAGATCTACAGTGACGCGTCGGGACTTGGTTTGGGATGTGTTCTTATGCAACATGGGAAGACAATATCTTATGCTTCGAGACAACTCAAACAGCATGAGAAGAATTATCCAACACATGATTTGGAACTGGCGGCGATTGTGTTCGCGTTGAAATTGTGGCGACACTATCTTTATGGTGTGTCCTGCGAGATCTTCACGGATCACAAAAGCCTAAATACATATTCACACAAAAGGAATTGAATTTGAGGTAGCGGCGTTGGTTAGAATTGATCAAGGATTATGACTTGACAATCTCCTACACGCCGGGCAAAGGGAATGTAGTAGCTGATGCCTTGAGTCGGAAATTTGTTGGGTCCCTAACAATAGCAAAAGAGGTACTACGGGATCTTGAAGAGATGGGCATCGAGTTCAGGATCCGTCCGCAGAATGTGCAGTTGGCTCAGTTACAACTTGAGCCGAGTCTCCAGAGAAGGATTAAGATTGCTCAGAAGGATGACCCATTTCTGCAGAAGATACGCGAGTTGATTCTAGCAGGAAAGGCATCAGACTTTACCGTCGAAGATGACACTATTCGTGTCAAGGGGAGATTGTGCGTTCCTAAGGATGAGAATATCAGGAAGGAAATACTGACCGAGGCTCATTTCGTGAAGTATTCCTTGCATCCGGGAGGCACGAAAATGTATAAGGATCTACGCTCAACCTTTTGGTGGCATGGTATGAAGAAGGATGTGGCGCTATTCGTGTCACAGTGCATGGATTGTCAGCGTGTAAAGGCCGAACATCAACGGCCAGGCGGAGAACTACAAAATTTGGCTATTCCACTGTGGAAGTGGGATAATATCTGTATGGATTTTATAGTTGGCTTGCCAAGAACTCAGAAGGGAAATGATGCGATTTGGGTTATCGTGGATAGATTAACCAAGTCGGCACATTTCATTCCAATAAAAGTTACATGGGGAGTAGAACGGTTGGCTCAGATCTACATAAATGAAATTGTTCGATTACATGGAGTGCCAGCTTCTATTGTATCGGATAGAGACGAAAGATTCTTGTCGCAATTTTGGATAAGTCTGCACTCGGCTATGGGCACAAAGTTGAACTTCGGTACAGCTTACCATCCGCAGACTGATGGTCAGACAGAGAGAGTAAACCAGATTCTTGAAGATATGTTGAGATTGTGCGTGCTCGATTCGAAGACAAATTGGGACACACATCTCGCATTAGCAGAATTTGCCTATAACAACAGTTATCAGGCAAGTATCCAAATGGCCCCGTACGAAGCCTTATATGGACGGAAATGTCGATCACCGATATGCTGGGATGAAGTAGGTGAACGGCAAGTGCTTGGACCAGAACTTGTGGAACAGGCCGTCGAGAGGATTCGCTTAATTCGAGAAAGACTTAGAGTTGCTCAAAGTCGACAAAAGAGTTATGCGGATGTTTATCGACGACCTTTGGAATTCACAGCAGGCGATCATGTCTTCTTGAAGGTCACACCCATGCGAGGTGTGATGCGGTTTGGGATGAAAGGAAAGCTAAGCTCGAGATTCGTCGGACCATTCGAGATTTTGGAGAAGGTAGCCTCAGTGGCTTATCGACTTGCACTGCCTCCAGATCTGGCTGATATGCACGATATCTTCCATGTATCTCAACTTCGGAAGTACGTGCATGATCCAAGTCACGTAGTGAACTTCGACCAGCTGCAGCTGAGCGCTGACCTATCCTACACTGAAGAACCTGTCCAAATTTTGGACAGAAAAGAGAAAGTTTTGCGGAATCGGACAGTATCCCTGGTCAACGTGCTGTGGCGGAACCATGCTATAGAGGAGTCGACATGGGAATTAGAGGAAGAGATGCGAGTAAAGTACCCCTCGCTGTTTGATAATTTTGAGGTAGGACCTTTGCTTTAAGTTTCGAGGACGAAACTTTTTCTTAGTGGTATATTATGTAGTGTCCCGCTCCTAGCGGTTCACTATGTAAGGCTTGTGGCTTGGCTAACTCGGTCGGAACCGAGTATTGGAGAAACTTACCGTCGGCATCGAATCGATCACGGACAAGTGCATAAGAACCTTTCCAATTGATGGATCGGTTTCTCTTGAAATGCGTCCAAGAGTTTTCTCTGGATGTTTTGCTGCTGGTTTTGCTGCTTGGTTTTGATGGATGCTTTTCTGAATGATTTTCGATGATTTGATTCTTGTCCGTTTTTATCGATTTGCATAGCATTCATTCTTGAGAATTCTGAGAGAAGAGAACACAACGAGACGGATTATTAATCAATCTTTTGGTGCCAATGCAGACTGACACGTGACGGAAGGCTAAGCGTGCAAGTGTTCCTCTCTCTCTTTCGACGATTCTCTAATTTGGTGAGTGTGGATCTCTGTGGTGGTATTGTCCCTCTCGCTATTCCTTCATGCCAACTAAATAATTGTCTTGCAACATCCGTTGATCGATATCAAGATGCTAATGCCACAAGTCAATACCACTAAGATGCTAGAGATAGAACATTGAAATGAATTGATTACACTGCAATGAATTGAACATTGAAATGATAGAATTGATGCCTAGAATGATGGTTATGAAATGCTAAGAATGATCTTGTTGCCTATTACTTCAAATATTCTATGCATACTGTGTATATCGAGTCGGACACACATTCGCCTGACCATGGACAACTTGTATACAAGGATTGAGCAATAATTTCCTCGAACGGTACAGGGGCGCCTGTACTGATTCGGCCTAGGAGGAAATAATGAAGTGCTTTGGGGAAACATGAGTAATGCGAGGCATCATAGAGGCTAGCTCCCTACTGTGCTGTCATCTCATTATCTTGAAGTCCCAAATGCAAATGAATGAATGAAAAGAGTCCATATGGTTTAACAACACCAGTGGTCACATCGTGGGAATGTATGCTAATCAATGTCTTATGCAGGGGCGGTAAGTATATTATTATTATCCTGTATCTTATGCAGGAAAGCTGGATTCGGTCGATGGTAAAGTAAACATGGTGTTATGAACTACCATGTCATTTGAATTGTGATTTACTCTAAATGTTGCCTGTCCCTTATAAGTTCATATCTTTTAAATGCTTGTCATTAATAAAATGTTGGTTTAGCTGAGTGGGCCAACGGGGCTCACCAGCGCATTGTTATAATGTGCTGACCCCTCCTCCACAGGTACTGGAGAAGGCTCGGGCGCACATCGCAATTAAAGCTTTCTGAACTGTTGTTTCCTTTCAAGTTGTTTTTCCTAAAGACGCACAAAGTATTGCAGAGATTTCAAAGATAGCTGCTTATATTTCAAAGTACTAAAGGGGCATGATGTATGGAACGGGGAAATTATTTCATGGCAGCCTATCAGTTGTACTTCTTTTCATGAATCAATGTAGCCGAAAAGGCATTTCAAATATTATCGAGAAAAGTTGTATTCTGATTACAATCATCAATAAAATGAATATTTTCTTCCTGTTCCGCTTGCTTAATGTTTCCGCAACTGTGGCTTATTTTTCAAATGTGATGAATTGATATAAATGTGCATGTTCTAGCCTTATACAAGTGCAACTCCAGACTTGTACGGCATCACGCCTTAGCGAGGACGATCGATTCGGCGTGAATCGAAGCAAAGCGAGCGATTCCTCGAATCGGGGCGTGACAGCCAACATAGTACCGGTCCTCAAGAAGAATGGAAAGATTCGAATCTGTATCGACTTCCGCAGTCTGAACGAGGTATGTCCCAAAGATGAATTCCCCCTTCCTATCATAGAGATCATGATTGACAACACCTGCGGCTTCGAACGTATGTCATTCATGGATGGCTTCTCGGGGTACAACCAAATCAAGATGTCTCCTGACGACGAAAAGCATACATCATTCCGAACACCGATTGGCACATACTGCTATACAGTAATGCCTTTCTGTTTAAAGAATGCTGGCGCCACATATCAAAGAGCTATGAGTATCATCTTCAGGGATCACTTGCGCAAGACCGTGGAGTGCTATGTTGATGACATCACCGTCAAGAGTCGCTATAAGGGTGACCATCTCCAGGATCTGAGGACGGTATTCGACCTAATGCTAGCACACAACCTGAAGATAAATCCCACAAAATCTTTCTTGGTCATATCCAGCAGAAAGTTCTTGGGTTTTATCATCACCGCCCAGGGTATCCATGTAGACCCTGAGAAGGCGAAGGCAATCATGGAGATGGGTCCCCTGAAAAATCTCCGCGAACTCAGAGGCCTTCAAGGGAGACTAGCTTACATCAGGAGGTTCATTTCTAACCTCTCCGAGTGATGTCAGCCATTCACCCATCTCATGAAGAAGGGCGTCTCATTCGTATGGGACGAAGAATGTCAGCGTGTCTTCGACAGCATCAAAGAATATTTGTCGAATCCTCCAGTCCTGGTGGCCCCAGTTGCTGGAAAACCATTCCTGCTCTATGTACGAGCAACAGAGCATTCCCTCGGCGCTCTGCTGGCACAAAACAATGATGCAGGCCATGAACAAGCCATATATTACCTCAGCCGAATGATGATTGGGCCAGAGCACCGATACACCGTCGTAGAGAAGGAATGCCTTGCCCTCGTGTTCGCCATTCAGAAGACGCGACACTATGTCATAGGACAAACCATACATGTGATCTCACGAGTCAACCCTTTTATGACTAAACCAGGGGCACTCAGCTCTCGCCTTGCTACATGGGCAATATTGTTGTCTCCCTATCATATGATCTTCGTCCCACAAAAGGCTGTTAAAGGTCAAGCCCTAACAGACTTTTTGGCAGCCCATCCGGGCTTGGAGTCGTCCAGAATATATGAAGAAATCCCAGATGAGGTCGCTGACTCGTATGAAACCTCTCACGATGATATATGGCTAATGTTCTTTGATGGCGCCTCAAGGACCGGACCTAAGGGCAATATCATCGTCGGAGTCGGGGTGGTGCTGGTCTCTCCTTCCGGATTGGTGATTAACCACGCTTAATCTCTCACAGAGCCCTGCTCTAACAATGCGGCCGAGTACAACGCTTTGGTCATTGGCCTCCAAGTTGTAAGAGAGCTGGGGGTAGAATATCTTAAAGCATACGACGATTCTCAGTTAATCGTCAATCAGATTCGGGGTTCTTACGAGGTTCGCCATGAAGACATGATCCCCAATCACCAAATAGCAATCAACATCATCGCGTCAGTCGAGGGGTTCTTCGTCGAACACGTTCCCAGACTTCGAAATATCGAAGCCGATGCCCTAGCTGGCCTTGCCGCTTCCCTAGCGGTTCTGAACTATGCTCGCTAGTCCGTGGATGTGATAGGCCATGAACTGGTCTGTCCCAAGAACAATATTCAATTCGTGGCGAGTTATTCCGCTCAGACGATCGACGAAGTCCCAGACTGGAGACAACCATTCATTGACTTCGTAGTTTACGACATCCTGCCCGAGAATCCAAAAGAGGCCACCTCTATCCGAAGGTATTCCCTCAGATTCTTCTACGATACAGAGACAAAAATGTTGTATCGCCGATCCTACGATGGATTATTGCTTCGATGTCTGTCAAACACAGAAGCCAAAGAAGCCATACGCGAAGCTCACGACGGTGTATACAGGGCCCATCAGCCTGGCCCTAAATTGCAAGACTGTCTTTGCCGAATGGGCTACTACTGTCCCACGATGGTAGAAGATGCGATAAATTATGCAAGAAAGTGTAAATCCTGCCAAGTCCACACGGACTTCATCTACCAGCCATCCGAATTTCTACATCCGACAGTGGCGTCCTGGCCATTCGAAGCATAGGGAATGGATATCATCGGTCCGATTACTCCACCTTCCTTCCGAGGACATCGCTTCATACTCGCAATCACAGATTACTTCTCCAAATGGGCGGAAGCTGTCCCGCTTGCAGAAGTAAAGACTTCAAACGTGATCAACTTCCTCAAGAATCACGTCATCTACCGCTTTGGACTGCCCCGAAGGATCATCCACGATAATGGTCCGCAGTTTGCAAGCCACACCTTCTATCGGTTCTGTGACAAGCACCGCATCCAGAATATTGCTTCAATACCATACAATCCAGCAGCAAATGGGTTGGCAGAAGCATTCAACAAAACAATCATTAAGCTTCTCAAAAAGTTCGTATAGTCCAACAAACGCGACTGGAACGAGAAGCTTGGTGAATGCTTATAGGCATACCGTACTACTGTCCGAACAGCCACTGGAAACATGCCATTTTCCCTGGTATACGGGAGTGAGGCAGTCCTCCCGTTGGAAACACAAATACCCTCACTCCGCGTTGCCCTTACTTACCAATTGACGACGGATGATAACTACCGTCACCGACTACAAGAGTTAGAGGCCTTAGATGAAAAGTGCCTCCTGGCTCAGCAACGGATCGAGCTATACCAAGCACGCATCTCCGGAGCCTTCAACAAGAAGGTTAAAATCAGAACATTTCAAGTGGGCGATATCGTTCTGGCAGT
The DNA here is from genome assembly GCA_029216955.1 of Iris pallida. Lineage (NCBI taxonomy): Eukaryota > Viridiplantae > Streptophyta > Magnoliopsida > Asparagales > Iridaceae > Iris > Iris pallida. The sequence continues at coordinate 18,559,315 of JANAVB010023999.1, read as the reverse complement.
CCGGAGGCCGATGGTCATGACTCACAAGACCGCCGGCAAGTTCCAGCCAAAATGGGAAGGTCCGTTTATCATTGAGGACATATTCTCCAATGGCGCTTACCGCCTCGCAAAACAAAATGGAGACTTGCTCATGTTGCCCGTCAACGGCAAGTTCCTGAAGAAATATTATGTCTAAACGACATTTTCCAGATCATCGAGTCATGTACCTGCTGGTACCGCTGAACTCATATCACATTTTCCAGATCATCGAGTCATGTACCTGCCGGTACCGCTGAACTCATATCACATTTTCTAGATCATCGAGTCATGTACCTGCCGGTACCGCTGAACTCATATTACATTCTCCAGATCATCGAGTCATGTACCTGCCGGTACCGCTGAACTCATATCATATTTCCCAGATTGCTGAGTTATGTACCCTCCGGTACCGCTGAACTCATATTCCAAATTCTAGATTATTAAGTCATGTACCTGCCGGTAATGCTGAACCCACATTCACAACCCTAGATTATTGAGGCATGTACCCGTCGATACCGCTGAACTCATATCCACAAAATTTCAGATTATTGAGTCATGTACCCTCCCGTACCGCTGAATTCATAATCTCCCAGATTATCGAGTTTTGTACCCGCAGGTGCCTCTGAACTCACATTCCGGTCACTCTTTCAGATAGTAAGTCATGTATGACCATACCTCTGAACTTTCTTCCTGAAAGAGATCCTCCCTCATGATCCACTACCCGCACTCCTAGTGCACAAAAAGGTAACAGATCCACAAATTTCCAAAACGGCCATATCGATGTTACCTCTGAGTCATTTCACTTCCGCCAAAAACAAATCACCCCTTTACATAGAACTTCCATGTCCTCATTACCTCTGAGTCGTTCTATGTACCCTCCTTCATTGAGCCCACTCCTGCCATATCCGCATTACCTCTGAGTGGGAAGGCTCCGTCGAAGAAACCTTCATGCTTGCCATGTCCTCATTACCTCTGAGTAAGTATATTGATTCCTTTTCGACTTATTATCCGTACCCACAACCGAAGTACGCCAAGGATAATAGGTCCACAAATATCCTCCGTTGAGTCTACTCCTGCCATGTCCGTATTACCTCTGAGTAGAAAGACTCCACGGTAAAACCCTCATACTTGCCATGTCCTCATTACCTCTGAGTAAGTATGTTGGTTTCCTTTTCATCCTGTTATCCGTATCCTAAGACAGGGTACGCCAAGGATAATAGGCCCACAAATATCCTTTGCTAAGTCTTTTAGTACAGGCCCATCATTTCTCATCATGCCCCAGGAGCCCAGCTGCTCCATGGCATTCTGTCTCCTGATACCCCGAACACCCACGACCACCTTACCGTGGAACTGTTCTAGGTATCCCCAATCAAACTTGTTATCCGTACCTAAAACCAAGGTATGCCAGGGGTAACAGGTCCACAAACAAGTCTCCCATGCGGGGCAAACACCGTCATAACACCACAAGCACAACAAGCAGTACAGACAAAGGGTAAAATAAAACATACTATTTTATTTGGAAGCCAAAAAGCATTACATATTTTGGGACCGCGTCCCTCTCAAAAAAAAGAGAACAAAAACAAAAGGAGAAAAAGGCCGACTATAGTTCGACATTACATAATTCCAGGAGGCGGTTTCTCACTAAGGTGGTCCCCCGCTCAAGCCGCTGTCTAGCTCGGCGCTCAGCCTCCTGGGACAACCGATCCCCATTATCCAAGTCCATGAGTGCCCGCCAGTCGTCTTCCAACTTCTTCAGGGCAATTTCCAGGTCAGTCGAAGATTGATTAACTCTGTCAGCCTCCTGGATAATTAGCCCCCTGTCGATACGGGCAGCCTCGAGCTCAGACTCAAAGAAAGCTAACTTTTTCTGAAGCTCACGGATCTGCTCCCACGTGTCAGTGATCCCGCGGGAGGTAGTTGCTTCCCGAGCCGTAATATCTTCACTCTCATGGCTCAATTGATCATATCGATCAGATAGATCGCGGAGGTCCTTCAGTACGGCCGACCTAGTTTTATTTTGAGCAGCCCTTGCCTTCTCTATAGCAGCTGTGAGAGAACCGCGCTCCTGATCTATAGCAGTAGGCAGATCATCCTGCCGCAGTACCTGAAGCTGGGCCACCAGCTGATCAGTCTCGAGTAATTTCGCCTCCAGAAGTGCAGCCACCCCTACCCCACCGGGAAGGGCCTTAAGGATATCAATTTGACCTTGGGCGCATTGCCGGGCCAAGACGAAAGAGGTCCCTCTGTCCACAGCAGCCTCTATCCCCCTTTTCAAGTGACGATAAAAGCTGTCGACCATCTCCTGTAACGCTTCATCCAGTACCTCTGTAGAAGACGACGTCAGAGGAAGCGTGGCCGGCAACATCGAAGGAGTTGTGCTAGAACTTGCCACCAAGGGGACAAATTCTGAGCAGAACGATGCGCGGATAGCGGCTAACTCTTCCTCTGCCACCCGAAGAGCCTGGACACTTGGCAGGGCGGAGAGATCGACTCTCGGAGCCGCCCAAGCAGAGGAAGACGCAAGGACCATCGTCCCCTGCCCCGGCTGTTCCATCACCTGACTTGCCGAACTCGAGCCAGCGGGAGGCCCATCAAGACAAGCCGGATGAGGAGGGGGTACGCTCCTTTCCGCCAGTGCCCCTTCGGCAGAGTCTGTCTCAACAATGGCCCTCATCGGCACTGAAGAGGCAGGACCTGTATGTCCATGACAATAATCAATCGACGTGACCCGAAGGATGTGATGATAGAGCAGATAGGCCTCCTCGCAAGTTAAGATTCGACTTATCTTACCAAGGGAGGAGCATGGAGGCTGCAGCTCGCTCGCAGCTGGCATGGTCTCCTCACCCGCGATCTCCAAGTTAAATTCGGCCGGCTCCTCTGTCCCAGCCACCTCAAAGGGAGAGGCAACTTGATCAGCAGTATCTTGATGGAATTCAGCAATTTCAGGAGCAGGCTCACCGGAGCCCCCGTCATCCCGAGTCACGACCTCGGCAATTTGAGAATCCTCTTCTTCTGACACCTACAAGAGGGTAGGAAGATGATTAAAATCAAAGCAAGAAGAAAGAAAGAACCGGTAGGGACTTGTTACCTCTGATGCGGGGTCAACTTCCTCGCCTCTTTCCCTAAAAGTTAACTTGCGGTGTCTGGTCACAGCCAGTTTTCGGGAGCGAGGAATACCGCCAACAGGAGAAATTTGCCTGCTACGCTTTCGTACAGGGCCTGGTGCAACAGGTGGCTGATCTGCCACCATCTCATCTGGCAAAATAGGCGGCTAATCCGCCCCAACATCTTCCAACGGAAGGGAAGAATCATCTGCATCATGTTTGTCGCCCTCATCATTCGTAGTAGTGGAGTCCGAATCTGGCACTTCGACTCTATTCTTCCTCTTCCTCGTCTTGGCCCCCTGGGACCTCTCCTCCAGGCCGCTACCGACAATAAAACTGACACTCGAGTTAAAACCGATAGGGGGTTTGTTCGCCATGACATGGTACAGAGCTGCCATATACAAAATCTCTACTGGCGCCTTAATAGCAGGGACCGAGAAAATGGTACGGGTATAGAATGTATCATAGTAGTGCCAGGCCCTGATGCCGTCAAGAAGGCTACCATCAAAACCCAGACAAGAGCTGGGACTGTCTAGAAAAAACTGGCTGTATCCAAACTGTCGGGCAAACCTGCTGGACAGATAAGGCTCCAGAAAGACAGTATTGTGGTTGCGATACACCAGATGAGCGGGGCGGATGTTACGCAGCCACAGGAGCATCTGGCCGTCCAGAAGCTGAGGGGGCCCAATACCATCGAGATGTACAGCCGCTATTTCCTCAGCAGTAAAATGAGGGACATATACGAAAATATTGTACATATCTGCCCTCGCCAGCGCCATTCGGCAAGCGCGCATGGTCTCACACTCCCAAGACTCATTACGATAACGAAAGATAAAAGCATCGTTGTCAGTTACGCCGTCTTCGGAGCCCGGTCTCATCAAAGACGGATAATGCATCAGCAGCAACCCCATCAGATAATGATAGGGCAGCTCAGTCCGTTCAAAATCTTTTGTCACATCGCGGGCGATGACCTTGGACGTGAATGTACGAATGCCACGGTGTATGCTGCACACCATGGCCGGGAGGAGAGCTAGCTTGACTCGCGAAACTAACTTTACAGCCGGAAGGATGAAATAACGACTGATCCTTTCAATAGAACTAGCTCCTCCCGAGACTATACAATTTTGCAGCCATACCATCAAGAATCCTGCCAGGAGCGCCTTCTCTGACAGTTCTTGGGTATCCTGATTAAAATAACCAAAAGAGTCGGTTTTACTCCCGAATCTGTCACTAGTGGTGGCCACCCTCTTGGCCGACGACACCAAAGTTTGAACGGTCTCCTGGGATTGAGGACGTCGAAAAGTAACTCGACCTGAGGCACCTGTCGTGAAGAGATAGCGGTATGGGGAGCATTCCCTTCCGAGCTGCTGTCCTTTTTGGCTATCTGCTGACATGTGCTATCGTGGCACAATATCTCTTGATAAATAGCCACGAAGCCTGGATACCGTCCCTCCAACTCTTCAAACTCCTCATTCGTGGGAGTGTACGCCTCAAAAGCTTTGTCCCCCCAAGGAAGCTTGCAGACCGTGTGCATTTCGTGGAGCGCAAGCCCCATTTCCCCTACGGGTGTATAGAAGGTTCCCGTACGGCGGTTATACATCTCCAGCAGAGATATGAATAATCTCTTGTTTATGGCCAAGCCATGGCTGGTGCCCCGAATAACATGATAAAGACCAATCTCACACAGGAAGGCCTTATACTTTCGCAAGATCCACGTAGACAGATTGGTCCATGAGGGAATGTGGTGTATCAAACTCGGGAGTGCCAACCGGCCAATGGGATAGGAGCCCTTCCGAGCAAGTTGGTTCATAAAAGTGTCGGCTGCAAAAAACGTGATATTAGGACCCGGCACATTCAAGAATGTACCCGGGGCCAATCCCATTATAGAGCGGCTGGTGTGCACCTTGCCCGCACACACTGACTTCATACTGTTGTTATAATGGATGTCTCCCACGAACATCCCACTTCGGGTAGGAGTTAAAGACTCCTCCATCTTCCGGTCCAGTGGGAGCATATTGAACCAAGATAGTGGGAAGTGACGCTCCATTTGGGGGATGCAGATCGCCATCCCATTAGAAACAAAACTACAGTTCTCTGACACATCTAGAACCTGACTGTTCTTCACAGTCAAGGCGTCTCCTAAGAAGAACGCAGGCTTCAAGTATTCCCCTTCTAATTTCCCTGAGTTCATTATAGCATTGAGAAAATAGAAAGGCTGGTTCTTGTGGGCATTCAATCTCGCCGTAGGCTCGTCACTAGGAAACTGGTCCGCCATATGCCTAACTATATGGTCGTACCTATAGCCCAGAGCAGCTTGGGCATGACCTACCAGGAGTTCTCCAGCAGCATTAACCGGCAAATTCTCTAAGAAGAAGACAGAAGAAAATAAGTTAAAAAGATGAACAAAAAGAACTGACGGGTGTTTTTCGAGCTTATGCGGCTCCAACATAACGAAGCCTCATGCGGCTCAAGCTCAGAAGAATACTTATGCGGCTCCGTTCAGTGAAGGTTCATGCGGCAGTGCTCTCACAGGGCCGTCAGGGTTCGGATAAGTTCGTACGGACCACGTGACAGACAAAATTGTGCGAATCTATGCGGCTCAGCGTAGCTTATGCGGCTTCGTTGGCGAAGCGCGTATGCGGTCACAGTGGCTATTCTTATGCGGCTCGCGGCTCGACCATAAGACGAACATGCGGCTCACATAAAGATAAAGGCTCATGCATAAAACATGCGACGTAGCCATAGCAGTTAGGGTTCTTTAAACTCACATAATGTCCTTACCAGCAATAGGGGGATGGACGTCAGGGTGAGCTGCGGGCACGTCGGCCGACGGAGGAGCGGCCGCAGTCGAAGTAGAAGCAGTCTTCTTGCCCTTCGCCGCCGCAGTCGATGAAGACGTCGCCTTCTTACCCTTCGCCGCAACGGTCTTCTTGGGAGCCATTGGTTATCGAAGAAGAGGATGACAATCGGGGTAGGGAAGGTTCGAAGTAAAAGGAGAAAGTAAAAGAAGTTTTCTCTCTTAAACTTCTCTTATTTATAGGAGGACAAGAGAGGGGGGGACACGTAGACTAATAACCGCCTCGAAAAAGATAAAATCGACTCCTCGGATTTCCCCTAAAGACGGCACTAAAACGAATTTGAGGCAATTAAAGACACGCACATGTGGCAAGGAGCTATGCGGCCCGAAAGTCCCTACGGCTGATTGAATCAATATGGCTGAGACATCCATACGGCCGAGACATCCATACGGCCGAGACATCCATACGGCCAGAACATCATATGCGGCCAGAAGAGTTTATACATAGCCATGCTTCTTATTCAAAGTATTTTAATTTTGCAAATTGAAAACTTTGAAGGGGGTCTTGTAGAAGCATGAAAAAGAATAAAGAAAGATCCATGCGGCCAGGGAGCCCCATACGGCTCAGAGAGCTCATGCGGCTCAGGGATCCATGCGGCTCAAGCGTCTATGCGGCTCGAATAAGTTCCATGCGGCTCGAATAAGTTCCATGTGGCTCAGAGAGGAGCCATATGGCCTGCAAACAGCTCTTCCCTTAGTCCTTTACTGCATTAAATGCCTTGACGGCTGACAGCTCTGACAAATGACAGCTCTGACACAAAGAAACAATAATGACTCCATCATAATGGCAGACTCCTAGGAAAAAGAAGGAAATCTCTGACAACAATCCCCCGAAATCCAGAAACCTTCGTGCGGCCTTGACACGTGGACAGTCGCATACGGCTCAGGCAGAGACCACCCCATGCGGCTTAGGCCGAAGCTATCCCATGCGGCTCCGGCCGAAGCTATTCTATGCGGTTCAAGCAGAGGCTACCTCATGCGGCTCACAAGGACTATCTCAATGCGGCTCACGAAGAAGGCACCTATCATCACCATGCGGTTCAAATGTTCAGGGGTCACTCCCAGGCAGCCTTGACACGTGGCCAGCCTTATGCGGCTCAATGAGGAGCAACCCTCATGCGGTTCAGATTTTCTAAGTAGCTCACGGTTAAGACATGCGGCATGATAATGGGACATGTGGCATAAAATCAACCAAAATCCATCAACAAATCCTAATAAAATATTGGGATCAAATCAGATCATTTGCAATCAAGAAAATCAATGACACGTGGCGGGAGATCTGAGATTGGCATAACAAATCATAAGGATTTATGTCAATCATCATTAATTATCCACAAAGATTTGATGCAATCACATTTATTGTCCGGATCTATTATGTTCAAGATGAGCGGCCCAGATTCATTGATCCTAAGCCGCCGACTTTGGAGAATGGGCAATCATTACAAACCCTAGTGATGCCTCCCACTCTTATAAATAGCAAGGTGCCATTCCCTTGCTAAGGAGGAGAGGCTCTTACATTTACAAAAGAAGACACAGAGATCCAGAGAGCCAGAGAGAGAATATACAGAGATCGAAAGGAGAGCATTTCTTCATCAACGTCAAGCAGTTCTTCTACAGAGCCAAGGCCGCACCCGATCGTCCAAGGAGTAAGGCAGAGCTGCCGTCGCTTTCCCGAGCCTCTACCATCACCCTCAGAATCTAAAATAAACAATTGTACTTAGATTGCTGTACCTAGGTTTTCGTCCCTAGGCTTTCTTTGTACAAGCGAGTTTGTATTGTGAAGTAAAAGTCCAGTCCTCCGATAATTGTTTTGTTCTTTTATATTTCATGGCAAACATACATATATATATATATATATATATATATATATATATATATATATATATATATATAAAATATATATATATATATATATATATATATATATATATATATATATATAAAGGGTAAATATTTAGATATGGATAAATGGCATATTGGTATATGTTATTCATATGTAAACGTAATGGTATATGTAATAGGCATTGGGTACATCCATGAATATATAAAAGGAAAATTGTCTAAGGTAATCCTTGATAGTAGGTAACTAGTAGATATATAAGATATATGTATTGGTACTTGGTAATATTGGCTAGTTTGGTTAATACCTTCAAAGTATAGACCTAAAAATAAGATATTGACATATGGACTAGAAAACCTAGTTTATCCAAGGTATTGACCCTAGAACTAAGGTATTGACTAATAGTTAAGGTATTTGAGATATGGACTAAGGTGTTAGGTAAATATATGATATGGGTTAAGATACCGTGACATGGGGTAAGGTAAATAGCCATAGGCCAAGGTACTACTTGAAATTATAGGTAGAAGTATATATTAGAGTAATATATGCTAGAAACTTATTAGTATAGCCTAAAAACCTAGTATTGACTAGTTCGACCTAGTTTGCACCTAAAAATCAAATAGTGACTTGTTAGGGCCTATTATAACTTTATAAACCTTATAAATAGGTAAATCAACCTAGAAACTAGAAAATGACCTAGTTTTACTGTGTTAACCTAGATTTGACCTAGTTTGACAATTGTAACCTAGTTTTGACCTAGAAACCTATCTTTGAGTTAATTAAATATATTATTGACTTCAAAACACTATTTGACCTTTATACGTCATATATAGGTCACTTGAACTCCAGTTCAGGCACTATTTGATATTCATTGCTCTGAACCACATGCGAGTACATTCTCTGATAATTTTCTATTTATGATATATTTTATGTTTCCTGTATTTAGTGTAGATATCCTTGATCTCTTGACACATTGGTTACACGGATTGGTATTTTTGGATCATTTCATGAGATGTTATTCCATGTATGTTTTGGTATACCTGTGTAAGTCCCGTTGTTGTTCTTGTGCATTATATAGACACTGATTTCTGCAAAGACTTGCGACCTTCCTGAAGAATTCTGTGTCGTAACATACCATGGTTGGATCCACTGTACCAGTCAGCAGCATGAGTAGTACTATAGATATGTTTTCCGTGAATGTTATTGTTTTCTGTAAGTGTTAACCATACACCGCACGTATGATTAACCAGGACATAAATTCTCGTCCAAGTTCCACAGCTGACCACATGTTGAAAGTACTCACTCACTTAGTTAGTTATTTCCTGATTCTTATACATAATATTTTCTATTTTATATTTACTTACATCATTTTCATATCTTGTTATATTCATTTACCTATCATATTTTCTTGTATAGTCTTTCTATTTACTGTTACATAGTCTATATAATTTATTGGAACTGCTATTAGAGGTGTGCTTCGCTCCAATCCTGACTGGATTTTTTTTAGATTATGTAATAGGAGTGGAGTCTTTGGCTGATAAGAGATTAGTTCCAGCTGAGAAGACACAACCAGTTGCGACTGAGTTAGTTAGCTATTTATACTGGATTTGTCTCCAACTTTTGATTCACCATGTTGTTGTTATTTCTGAGACTTATGTATATGTTGAGATATTTAGACTCATAGACTTTGGATGTGGATATGGGTTTTTTTTTCTGTTCTACACTTCTCTTGTATTACCATTTCATATATTTTATGTCGTTATCGTGCCGTTATCTTCCTTATAGTTATTTGTGATTGAGTATAAGTATTATCATCTTGTACTCCGTATAAAGTTGAGATATAATTGACATGTTTCATTTATTATTATTTGAGATGGTTAGAAAGTATTATTGACTTAGACAGCGTTCTATCACTGATACTGTGGCATAGGCTAGACGTACCCACGTCCTCATACCCTTACATCGGGTGTAGGTCGTGACACTCCGGCACTCATAAGTCGATCATAGTTACTCGAGGAGTCTAAATATTAAGCCAAGTTAACCTAGTCCTACATTGCCTAAGCCAACAACCCTAAACTCTCACCAAACCTAACCCTACCTGCAAATGATCCATCTCCTATCCCACCCTCCTCTAGTAACATTTCCAGTAACACTTATTCTTTCTCCCCAATCACCAACAACTTTCTTTTGTACGATCACTTCGTAACTCCCGGAACTACCGGTAGTATTCTAAAGCTACCAAACCAATCTTTATGCCATACGATGGTTTATTCAAACAATTCAAGTCCTTCCCTGATCCTTAAGCCATATAGTCCACCAATTATTCACATATATACTAAGCCAGCTCCTTCGGCTACAAAGTTGAAACAAATACAAAAAATATATGTCCTCTCTTCTTCTAGTCACCCTATCAACAATATTATCAACTTGAATGAAGTATGCACGAATCATTCAACTCCATCCCCTAGCAACCTCATCCTTGAAAATATCCAAGACCCTATCATTTGCCCTCGTATTCCATCAATTAATCAAAATAGTTCATTTACACAACTTATTCTTGATGTTTTTGACTGTCCCAGTTCCATCACCACAACACCAGACCTCTTTCGTACTAAACCACAACATTTATATTTCAAATCCTCCATATCCGCAATATCCAATCCCCCAAATACCTCTTCCTTTTATGCTACTTCTTCCTCATGCATTGGAAGCAAGCCGCATATCCCAAGTCTATGATTGGTGTAACAAGAAAGGATGGAGGAAAATTAAACGAAGCTTTAATCAATCAAAGTCTAATAATTCCCTGGCATTGGTTTCAAAAGGAGCATGTTACCTAGTATGCAGGTTGAAAGTTCTGAGCAATTAAGTTGAACATCGTCCCAAGAAGGTGGCCCATAACAACATTATAGGGCGATGGCGGCTGGCCCTAAATAGCCGCACCAACCATGATGATCTTCTGGAATTGTCATAGTTTGAGAAGCGACCCAACAATTCACAGCCTACAAGTGTTTTATCTGTCGATAAGACTGTTATTATTTTTTATCAAAAACTAGATGCATTTCAGTTGAGGTTCCCATGATTGCTACCAAGCCTGGCTTTCAAAACTGTTATGTGATCTCGGCTATAGGAAGGTCAGGTGGATTTTCCTTGCTCTTGTATGCTGATACCAGGGTCGACATTATTTCCAATTCATTCAATCATATCCATATATAATTCTATGTTATCCTTTCCTCTCCCTAGTATCATATGCTTTGTATCCATGGTCCCCCTGTGGTGGCTGAGCGCCATACTTTTTCGAGATTATTAGAACAAATTGTTGAAAATATATCTGAACCTTCGTTATGTATTGGGGTAGAAGCATGAAAAATATGGGGTTCATGCGGATTACAAATTGCCACATAGGTACTTTGGGCCAAACAGGTCCGCATAAAGGAAAGCCGCATGACTAGTTCAATGACATATGCGGCCCGTCGATAACCAGTTGCAGAAAGAAGATACGCGACCAAGAGGAGCAGTTCGTCTGATAAAGCTGACAAATCATGACAAAACTGACAAAAATGGCAGCTCTGACACTTTAACAAAAAGATAAGATGTGAGACGTCGCCCAAAAGTAGGGTTAGTACGCCTTCATGCGGCCAGAAGAGTGTCATCTAAGTCGCATGAACCTTATACGGCTCAGACATATGCGGCCCCAAAAGTCTCCAAACGTCATGCAGCCAAGAGTAACTGTGATCCAAGAGGCATGAGCTTTATGCGACCAAAATACAGAATCTATGCGGCTTAAATCCTTAAGTTATATCTGGACCAAGGAAGTTTACGACTTAAGCTGCATGAGTCTCATGTAACCCCATATGGTCGAAGACTGAAGGATCTATGCGGCTAAAAAAATGATGATCACTACGACAGGACACGTGGCAATTTGACCAACTCCTAAACTACCCAGATTTGCTGCAACAAAATCCCAACAAATTGATAAATGGTAGCCAAAGAGCGGATCTTCGCGTGCCCATCAGCCTCGTGGCCGTAGGCCATCTATGCAGCTCAACATATATTCTATTATAAATAGCCGGGTGCTACACCCCTGCAAAAGGCTGGCAACCTTCAAGAGAGTAATTCCTTCAAGATCAAGAGACTGCGTCAGATAGTCCACGGAGTAAGACAGAGTTGATAGCACTTTCCCGAGCCTCTACCGTCACCCCCCCAGAATCAAAACAAACAATTGTACTTAGGTTGTTTCCTAGGATTTCTTTCTAGGCATTTCTTTGTACAAGCGAGTTTGCAATCAATTTTAGCATTCTGTAATACCTGTCTTTGATATTTTTATGGCAAACACGATGGCGACTCTTCTGGGGATGTCATTCTTTTCTGATGAGAAGCTAGTGATGCAATCTGACGCATCCAAGATCGGCTCTATGCAGCAAATACTCGTAAGATATCGGTGTGCAAAACTGTTTCTTCCGACCAAGTTCTCGAAGAAGCTCCTTCTGCAGCCCAAGACGGTGACCAGAACTCTCCGGCGGCTTTGTTTCCGACCGCAGAGGACCCCACTATCCCCAAATCCAGCAGAGGAAAATACTACGATACTGAGTTTTTGGGAGCACAAGGGAAATCCATGCGGACAAAGAAGAAGCCGCATAAAGGAGATCGACATTCTGTCCATGCGACAGCCGACTCTGGCCGCAGGCAGACAACTCATGCGGCAGCCAACTCTAGCCGCGGAAAGATGGTCTATGCAGTAGCCAGCTCTAGCCGCAAGAAGATGGTCCATACGACAGCCAATCCTGGCCTCAGATATGATGTCCCATACGGCCTTGTCAGAAGCTTTGTGTTCGACCGCCTCCCATGCGGGCCCTACATCGTGCGGCCCACTAAGGATGTGGGATGTATCAATCTGGACTCCTTTTATTATGCATCATCGGGTGTTAAGTCAAAAAGGTCTAGGGCAGTGTGGGCCTAACCAGCCCAGTCAAATATTTAAGTTGCTGACTGTCAGCGGGCCCCGATGACTGTTATACGGGCTCCTGACGAAAAGTTGTACAGAACCACCCGCGTCCAGTCCCCCAAGCCTAACGGGCAGAGTAGGTCTTTAAAGTCTCCCTCCAAAGATCCAGAGCAAGTGCTTTTACTAGCCATGGATCAGGGAGCAAACATGATGCCTAAGCACCCGTGCACTCAGGATACCCGAGTTCACAAGTTTGGTGCAAAGGTAGAGCAGCTTCCTACCGACTTACGTGACGTGATTACTCACAAACGCAAGACGACAGCGTCGGCATGCAATGAGTCCCTCTCGGGGCATCATTGTACCTAAGTCATCATCAACTGCTGCTGCAATAAATTAGCAGCACCTGAAGCACCTGTCCGACAACTACTCAAGAAACAGGTGCAAATTCCGGAAGACGAGGGGTTTCCTCTCGCTTCCTGTAATTCAGCTCAGAAGTTTTGCAAGGGAGAAAAGAAGACAGGCTCTTCCAGCTCGACGATCTCGGCCAGTATTACGAGGAGACCCTCATCTGGAGGGTTCCCCTCGACAACCACAAGGGTGTCTATTTAGACACTCGATCCAAGAAGAAGCTTACAGCACCTGCGGGTGCATCTTCGGCCTCTTTGGGAGTAGATGAAACTAGGGGTAGCAGTCCCCTCAATATATGCGACAACCCGGTGTACCAAGAGCATACACAGGGGGTAGAGATCCCCCAAAAATCTGCAACAGAATTAGATTTCCCTGAGGGCCATCACCCTCACCAAGACGACGCGACTTCCTACACAGGGGGTCGTACCCTTTTCGAGTCAGAGGAAGATGATATTCTGACATTTCTTGACGATTTCTCTATATAAGGGTACGGCACAGAGAGTACCTCTGCAACAATCCCTTCCACCTCTACCCACGTGAGGACATTCTTTATGGCTGACGATGATCATGAAGCGCCTTCTGACCAACAACGGCTGGAAGTGCTGGAAGACATGTTCATGTCCTTGGTCAAGTTCGTGGATGAAATCAAAGCCGTCTTGCCAACTCAACCAGCAAGGATGCCCGGACAAACAAGCTTGGGACCCGCAGTCAACGCGGACTCCAATACGACCGCTCCTCCTTTGGGTGATGATCCCGTAGGAGCATCCGCTCCTTCAGCTGCAGATGAAGCCAAGGAGGCAAGAAGGAAAGTCTAGGAGCTTCGGGCAATATTCAATGCCCTAGACTCCTCTCGGGACCTAAGAATACGGTAGCCATATCCCGTTGCATGGAGAGATGTGTCTTTTCCACCATGGTACAAGACGTTCTATATCGATTCTTATGACGGAAAGAGCTCTGCTAGTCGGTACATAACTTACTTTGAGGTCACAATCGACCACTTGCCTCATCGTGACGCCATCCTCATGTGATTATTCATCGGAGCATTAGAGGGGATCGCGTTTGACTGGTACCGTAATCTTCTCGACAACTATATCCATTCTTTTGATGGCTTCAAACACATATTCTTGGAGAGATTCTACGAAGTGGGGCATGATGTGACAATGTCGTCTCTCATGGACGTCGTTCAAGGAGAGAGGGAGCTGACAAGGAACTATATCGACCGGTTCCGCCAAACCATAATGAGGTTGTCCCAAGGCAATCCCGAGAGCTCCTTGATTGAGATCTGCCAGAAGAAGTTGCTCCCTGCAATTAGCCTCTGGATGGGTGACGATCAGTTCAGGGATTGGACGACCTTCATCATAAGTGCTACCAACGCAGAGGAAAAATTAAAGAAGGCTCGCCAGCTGGGATTACTTATCCCAGACGGAGAAGATAAGGGCAGACATCTTGGTTCCACCTCTAGTAACAACAATAGTGGCGCCACCACCAACCGGGACAATAAGAAAAAACCGGCCATGATCGCTGATGCGACTCAGAAGCCCGAACAAAAGCAGACGGAAGGTCCGTGGCCTAAGGTGAATTACTCATTTGAAGATAGTCATGTCAAAGCTATCTTCGATATGTTTTTGCAAGGGGGTAGGATCCAGCTTCCTCCACCAAGACATGAGCCCCGAGCGGCAAAAATGGAGGACCCAAAATACTGTCACTTCTACCGCTATGTCCATCATTCCACTCAGGACTGCTTCCAATTAAGACGGTACATTCAGAGTCTTATCGACTCCAAAACTCTGTCGATAGACTTTGAAGAGGTTACCGTGGCGACGAACATGGTATCTATTCAGTTTGGCTACTTCCCTCCGACAAGCACTCCAGACGGGATAATACCTGTCCCCCGGGCTACGATGGAGGTTACTAATCTTCCATCCGTCCGGAATCAGACATCTGGACTGGTCCTCTCACTACCTCACGAGGAGAAATCATGTGGGTGCATCCAGACTTGGTACCCGAAGTTACCCAGGTGATGTCATCTTCTACCAACAAGAAAAAGGACAGGAAGTCTAGAGCCTGCCACACAATTTCAGCCAAAGCTGAAGAAGCTGCAGCCGTTGTTATCCGGTCTGAAGCACAAGTCTAGCCTGTACGAGATAGTTCAGCCGAAGATCCTCAGCCGGCAACGTTACCTCCCTCTGATATTCTAAGGCCATCTCAGCCTCTACTGGCGGACAAATTCATGATAAAGGAAACCCGCTTCGACAGGCCACTCCGCAATGATGCACCTCAGGGACTGGAGAGACCTTACAACTTAATATTAGCACAATTGGCTAATATGCTTGCAAAGTTGTCGTTATACGAGCTCATAAGGCTCTCCAAGGATCTTCGTGTCGTATTAAGCAAAGCACTCCAAAATGCTGACGCCTACTTAGCTTTGGTCAAGCCTCCAGGGGAAGACCCGCCAGCAGATCTACAGGGCAATGATAGCACAGATGTAATGCCCAACATCATATTTACTCCTCAAGACATGTTGATCAAGTCCAATTTGCATGATCGCCCCTTGTACTATACCGAATACATAGGCGACATCAAGGTGGATCGGATGTATATCGACCCTGGCTCGTCAATAAGCATCATTCCGAAAAGTCTGCTCTAACTTCTTGGCATCCCTCTGCATCGGCTAGCAGCAACCAACATATAAAACCCTTAAATTTCTACTATATTTTTTATAATAAATTTGATACCAATTTTTTTATTTTGTATATTGTACGTCGCGTAGTTGCATAGTACATCGCGCGCGAAATTTTGTTTTTCGTAATTGCTAAACGAGTGCGAATATGTGCAAGCGTACATATTTTTGAAAAACATTTTCTCTATTTTTATAATTTCGAAGTAATATAGATAATAATTATTCTAGCTATCATTTTCAAATTTATGATTTTAATTATGAAAAGCCTTTCATTTATACAGTTATATAATAAATAATTTTTCCTATAAAATAGTATATTAGAAAAGTATAATTATGTAAATATTACTTGTACATACATCTATATTTAGTAATTATTTATTAGTTTATTTTAAATAATAATGTAATTTTCTAAATTATTATTATTAGTATTTTAGAAAAATATATTTCAAAATTATTGGGGCAATTTAAATCTTGATTTGAATTTAGGGATTTATTTAAATAGTTAAATATTTGAAATTTGATTTATCCATTTGATTTTAAACTAAAAATTTAATTAGATTTAAATTGGATTTGTACTTGGATTTGGATTTAATTGATTATAAATTAAATTACGAATTATCTATTTTTGGGATTTAAACTACTCCTAATTCTTATCCAATTGGAAATTTTTACATCCTATAAATAGGCAGATACTCATCCATATATTTCTATTCTCCAAAATTCCACAACCAAAATGTGTTTGTGCATCGTGTCCGTGCACATCAAGCCATATCCATTCACTTCTTCTATTTTTCATCCAAATTGATTAATGTTCTCATTAAAGAAATTCTCTTTTCTCTTCCATCTATTTTTTCTTATCACAAATTCTTACTATCCTTTTACCGATCAATCAAGTTTGTCTATCCTAATAGTCCTTAAATTTCGAGTACGAAATTTTTTAAAGGTGGGTAGATTTGTAACTCATCTTTCCAAAATTATTATTTTTTTTAAATTATATCTATATATTTTAGTTTCGTGTTTAAAAGTAATTTTCGTAGAAATTTTGTAAAAGATATTTTGTGATTACTTTTGTTACCAAAAACTAGTTTTAAATTAATGGTTTGAAATAATGTTTCTAAAAAAATGTTCTCAAAATTTTTTTTTGAAATATAAAATATGTTTTTATTATTTTTGGTCTTCTAAAAATTGGTTTTAAAAAAAAAATTGAACGATAAAATGTTTTTTGTCTATTTATTTTTAAATAAAGATTTGGATTTATAAAAGTAAGTTTTATAATATTTGATGACATCGAGTATTATTTTGATATGTTAATCAGTTATTTGATTATATTTGAATTTATTTAAATTATGTTGATAATTTAAATATTGTTTAAAATACTTACGATGACTAATTGGAGCATTATGATTTGTCTAATATAGATTTGAAATATTATTTGATTAAATGATTTATTTATTACTTGATTTAAATTATTTTGATAAATATTATTTTAAAGTTATTATGTTGAGTTTGATTTGGATTTGGATTCATATGATTTGAACTATTTGATAATATAGAATAATACTTAAAGTTATTATGGTGATCATTTAAAGGATTGCAATCAAATTGATTTATTTTTAAATAATTTATTTGATTTAAATTTATGGGAAGATCTATCCATTAGAAATTCTTATCCTATTGGAATCATATCTAGCATTAATTAGATCGTTTCTTATTTAAACCAATCCTATTCCTATCCAAATTAGTTGGTAATCATAATCATAATCATCCTTATTGATTTAGTTCCAATCCTATCCTAATTTGCTAATTGCTAGCCATTATATATATATATATATATATATATCTATCGAATCTATGAATAAAATAATCTTTCAAATCATCCTTGTCAAAATTTCTCTCTTTTTTTCGTCATAAATTCAGCCTTAATTTTCAAAGGTTGTAGCAAGTTCGAATGACCATAACTTCCAACTCCGGACTCCGTTTGACCTCCAGTTTTTTTGTTGGAATCGTATTGAGGTATATTTTCTGAATATAAATTTTATTTTCATAAATTTTGAACTTAATTTTCTGGAAAATTTGTGGAGTGTCAGTTGTCCGAAATCTGACACGTTTTAGTGTTTTTGAGATTCTGGGAGAACCAGGAATCAAAATCACGAACCGTTTGAAGTTTTGGAATGCTGACAGAAAAATACACATCATATATTTTTCCCAAATTTTTTCCAGAATATTTTATTTTTGGTTTTTATTTTAGAAGTTTGTCACGTCGTTTGAGTTCATCGTGTGTAGTCCTGTGACTATTCTGTACCCAACGGAATTGTCAGTTTCACCAGTAAGGACCTCAGGCAAGACACCTTGCCATTTGCTATTTATTTATTTAGCTCATATTTCATGTATTATTTATTATTTTTTTTATGTAAAATAAACTGTGATACATGGCATAACCTGTTAGAACTTACTGTTCAGTTATATTTCCTGCTATGTATTATTTTTCTTACATATTAAACCTAGATTTAAGGGACCACCTTGTGTGTTGCATTCATAGGCCTTGACACATTTATACCACGTTGTTGTGAGTCACATATAGGACTCGGACATGCGTGATTGGCTGGCCACCAGTACATATAAGCCGTGCGTTAGGAAATAACTGCTATTAGAATTGCATGCTAGAAGACTTAGCAGTTATGAGTTGGCATTGGGCGGGAAAAACATGATTGGAAGTTGACTACCACCCTATCTATCGTAGACTCGCTCGCTACTAGGGAACGATAGGTAGACTATATGCTATAGACTCGCTCGATACTGAGGAATAGTATATGGTGTTGTGACTCGCTACTGAGGTACTGCATTGGTATTTTTTTGACTTGACCCGGTAGTCATGCGATTATGAACTGTTCTTAAAACTGCATTCACTTAGATTTGGTTAGGCGCCCTTATCCGTTAGATATGAGTACTCTTGGTTTGGGTACTTGTATCTGACCGTGGCTTGGAACAATAACTTGTCGCGGAATAGTTCGTCACATCTTGTCCTTGTTTGGTTGTAGGTGTGACTTACTACTCCGATGAGAAGGTATTGAACCTTGTTGGGGTCCGGATACTATATTGGATTCATAGCGTGGAAAGATACGTCACCGTGAATTAGTTTACCATCTCCTGTCCTTGTTTGGTTGGGAGATGGTACGCTAGTTCAATAGGTGTGTATTGGACCATGTTATAATTTAATTGACTTATTTTTTTTATTTGAGCAATATTTATTCAGTTTATATGGCATGATATTATGTGTCTTGCTACGTCCCTCTGAGGACCTGGTTATCTCCCTAGGTGTGTACTATTGTCTTTCGCAGGTGCTCTAGTTCAAGCCGTGACTATCTATATTTCTTCGAGGATGATTGCGCTTAGATTGTCTTTGCTTTGCTCGCCACTCATTTCATTTTCAATGTACTTTTCCTTATTTTATTGGTAGTGGATTTGTCTCCGTCCAACATATTGTATCAAGACAAATTCATTCTCATTATATGATCTTTTATTTATTTATTCTGTGTGGATGAGATTAGTTATGGTTCTACTGCATTTTACAGCTTATGTATTCATACGAGGTTTCCATATATTGGAGTATACTTCGTATGAGTACAGCTGGCATGTCTACGTTTCTAGTCCTACGTATTTTGGGACTGGGGCGTTACATGTTTTTGTGGTGGCCCATGCAGGTCAAGATAAATTGTTTGGTTACTTTACCGTATCAAGCAAGACTGCGTATAGGATTAGAAGTCTAGGATCTCATCCACATACTTGACCCCTTTCCTAGATTTTATCTACCATATGACTCATCAATTGCATCTTGCTTGATTCCTTCTATCATTATTCTTATCTTCCCTTCGTGTTTGCTAGAGATTGACCCTACTAGTTAGATGTCCCAAACACCCTTAGCTTCATTCTTTTAAGTTGGGTAGAAGCACCTGACACACCCTTGACCATTAAGGAGAATACAAATAGGCTTGTCTAGACTATAGGGACTAAAGGGATTTAACCCATTTGGTCAACCAAGCCTTGGTCAATAAAATCTTAGAATGATTGTATAGGAATAAACAAGACTTAGATCCTTATGACTCTTAGACTATTCATACTTGTTTTTATTCATCTACCATCGTGCCTATATTTTTACTATCTAAACTAATGATGCTAATGTAGCCTAGGTTTTGCAAGCTAAATTCTTTATCAAGCTTGTTCATGACATATGTTATTGGATGCATCCACTAAACATATTGTCTACTCAGAACCGGTACATGATGGTCTGATCAATCTAGTACACTTTGGTTCGTTTTTATCTATCGTTCTACGTGGATGGGGTCATAGCTAAACTTGCCCTCTAGAATCCCATCCACGACTGCCTTGACAATTCCTTTGAAATTAATCGATCGTCTTTGAATCACGTATTCGTATTCAGTAACGCCGCCTTCGAACTCTATATTGCTTTCGCCTTCACCTATTTTAGAAGGACGAAGGCGTTATACTAGAACTTCCTCTAGCCTTCCTATCGACTATGACCATTATCACTCGATGTTGCTATATCTTCCTCCTAAACTACTCGGCCATATCAAGACCCTCTAATCGCTTAATTTAAGTGAATCTATTTCGTTCTCTTAATCGTGCCCTCAACCTACTCTCAAGAGACCATAACCTTAAGGTCTCTAATTTATTTTATATTTCTTGAACCCATACTATTCCTTATACCGCGTTATCTTAACCATTTTCCTTCTTGCGTTAATCCATGATTATCTTTGCCATTATTAAAATTACGACTCTAATGCATGTTTTTATTAAACGTCGTTTTCTTGTCTCGCCCAATGATTTAACTGTACTTCCTTATCGATATACCCTTGTACCTTCTCACCCCCTACAAATTTTTAATTTCGAGGACGAAATTCTTTTAAGTTGGGTAGGATGTAAAACCCCTAAATTTCTACTATATTTTTTATAATAAATTTGATACCGATTTATTTTATTTTGTATATTGTACGTCATGTAGTTGTATTGTACGTCGTGCGCGAAATTTTGTTTTTCGTAATTGCTCAACGAGTGCGAATATGTGCAAGCGTACATATTTTTGAAAAACATTTTTTTTATTTTTATAATTTCGAAGTAATATAGATAATAATTATTCTAGCTATCATTTTCAAATTTATGATTTTAATTATGAAAAGCCTTTCATTTATACAGTTATATAATAAATAATTTTTCCTATAAAATAGTATATTAGAAAAGTATAATTATGTAAATATTACTTGTACATACATCTATATTTAGTAATTATTTATTAGTTTATTTTAAACAATAATGTAATTTTCAAAATTATTATTATTATTAGTATTTTGGAAAAATATATTTCGAAATTATTGTGGCAATTTAAATCTTGATTTAAATTTAGGGATTTATTTAAATAGTTAAATATTTGAAATTTGATTTATCACATTTGATTTTAAACTAAAAATTTAATTAGATTTAAATTGGATTTGTATTTGGATTTGGATTTAATTGATTATAAATTAAATTACGAATTATCTATTTTTGGAATTTAAACTACTCCTAATTCTTATCCAATTGGGAATTCCCACATCCTATAAATAGGCAGATACTCATCCATATATTTATATTCTCCAAAATTCTACAATCAAAATGTGTTTGTGCATCGTGTCCGTGCACATCAAGCCATATCCATTCACTTCTTCTATTTTTTATCCAAATTGATTAATGTTCTCATTAAAAAATTCTCTTTTCTCTTCCATATATTTTTTCTTATCACAAATTCTTACTATTCTTTTATCGATCAACCAAGTTCGTCTATCCTAATAGTCCTTAAATTTCGAGTACAAAATTTTTTAAAGGTGGGTAGATTTGTAACTCATCTTCCCAAAATTATTTTTTTTTTAAATTATATCTATATATTTTAGTTTCGTGTTTAAAAGTAATTTTTGTAGAAATTTTGTAAAATATATTTTGTGATTACTTTTGTTACCAAAAACTAGTTTTAAATTAATGGTTTGAAGTCCGAGCTCTCTAGCCTAGTGGTATTAGAGCGGACACCCGGAGGGACCGACAAGGTTCGAGTCCTCCAATTGCGTGTGTGTGGGATTTCAAAAAAAAAAAAAATTAATGGTTTGAAATAATGTTTCTAAAAAAAATGTTCTCAAATTTTTTTTTTCAAATATAAAATATGTTTTTATTATTTTTGGTCTTCTAAAAATTGGTTTTTAAAAAAAATTGAACGATAAAAGGTTTTTTTGTCTATTTATTTTTAAATAAAGATTTAGATTTATAAAAGTAAGTTTTATAATATTTGACAACTTCGAGTATTATTTTGATATGTTAATCAGTTATTTGATTATATTTGAATTTATTTAAATTATGTTGATAATTTAAATATTGTTTAAAATACTTACGATGACTAATTGGAGCATTATGATTTGTCTAATCTAGATTTGAAATATTATTTGATTAAATGATTTATTTATTATTTGATTTAAATTATTTTGATAAATATTATTTTAAAGTTATTATGTTGTGTTTGATTTGGATTTGGATTCATATGATTTGAACTATTTGATAATATAGAATAATACTTAAAGTTATTATGGTGATCATTTAAAGGATTGCAATCAAATTGATTTATTTTTAAATAATTTATTTGATTTAAATTTTTGGGAATATCTATCCATTAGAAATTCTTATCCTAGTGGAATCATATCTAGCATTAATCAGATCGTTTCTTATTTAAACCAATCCTATTCCTATCCAAATTAGTTGGTAATCATAATCATAATCATCCTTATTGATTTAGTTCTAATCCTATCCTAATTTGCTAATTGCTAGCCATTATATATATATATATATATATATATATATATATATATATATATATATATATATATATATATATATATATCGAATCTATGAATAAAATCTTCTTTCAAACCGTCCTTGTCAGAATTTCTCTCTTTTTTCGTCATACATTCAGCCTTAATTTTCAAAGGTTGTAGCAACTTCGAATGACCATAACTTCCAACTCCGGACTCCGTTTGACCTCCAGTTTTTTTTGTTGGAATCGTATTGAGGTATATTTTCTGAATATAAATTTTATTTTCATAAATTCAGAATTTAATTTTCTGAAAAATTTGTGGAATGTCAGTTGTCCAAAATCTGACACGTTTTAGTGTTTTTGAGATTCTGGGAGAACCAGGAATTAGAATCACGAACAGTTTGAAGTTTCGGAATGCTAACAGAAAAATACACATCATATATTTTACCCAAAATTTTTCCAGAATATTTTATTTTTGGTTTTTATTTTAGAAGTTTGTCACATCGTATGAGTTCATCGTGTGTAGTCCTGTGACTATTTTGTACCCAACGGGATTGTCGGTTTCACCAGTAAGGACCTCAGGCAAGACACCTTGCCATTTGTTATTTATTTATTTAGCTCATATTTTATGCATTATTCATTATTTTCTTTATGCAAAATAAACTGTGATACATGGCATAACCTGTTAGAACTTACTGTTCAGTTACATTTCCTACTATGTATTATTTTTCTTACACATTAAACCTAGATTTAAGGGACCACCTTGTGTGTTGCATACATAGGCCTTGACACATTTATACCACGTTGTTGTGAGTCACATATAGGACTCGGACATGCGTGATTGGCTGGCCACCAGTACGTATAAGCCGTGCGTTAGGAAATAACTGCTATTAGAATTGCATGCTAGAAGACTTAGCAGTTATGAGTTGGCATTGGGCGGGGAGAACATGATTGGAAGTTGACTACCACCCTATCTATCGTAGACTCGCTCGCTACTGAGGAACGATAGGTAGACTATATGCTATAGACTCGCTCGATACTGAGGAATAGTATATGGTGTTGTGACTCGCTACTGAGGTACTGCATTGGTATTTTTTTGACTTGACCCGGTAGTCATGCGACCATGAACTGTTCTTAAAACTGCATTCACTTAGATTTGGTTAGGCGCCCATATCCGTTAGATATGAGTACTCTTGGTTTGGGTACTTGTATCTGACCGTAGCTTAGAACAATAACTTGTCGCGGAATAGTTCGCCACATCTTGTCCTTGTTTGGTTGTAGGTGTGACTTACTATAACGATGAGAAGGTATTGAACCTTGTTGGGGTCCGGATACCATATTGGATTCATAGCGTGGAAAGATACGTCACCGTAAATTAGTTTACCATCTCCTGTCCTTGTTTGGTTGGGGGGATGGTACACTAGTTCAATAGGTGTGTATTGGACCATGTTATAATTCAATTGACTTATTTTTTTATTTGAGCAATATTTATTCAGTTTATATGGCATGATATTATGTGTCTTGCTACGTCCCTCTGAGGACCTGGTTATCTCCCCAGGTGTGTACTATTGTCTTTCGCAAGTGCTCTAGTTCAAGCCGTGACTATCTCCATTTCTTCTAGGATAATTGCGCTTGGATTGTCTTCGCTTTGCTCGCCACTCATTTCATTTTCTATGTACTTTTCCTTATTTTGTTGGTAGTGGATTTGTCTCCGTCCAACATATTGTATCAAGACAAATTCATTCTCATTATATGATCTTTTATTCATTTATTCTGTGTGGATGAGATTAGTTATGGTTCTACTGCATTTTATAGCTTATGTATTCATACGAGGTTTCCATATATTGGAGTATACTTCGTATGAGTACAGCTGGCATATCTACGTTCCTAGTCCTACGTATTTTGGGACTGAGGCGTTACACAACACTGCCATTAGCGATTTTAACTCGGGAAGAAGCTATCCGCTAGGAAAGATCCGGTTGAAGTGTCAGATTGGTGACCTGAAGACAGAAGTTACCTGTTACGTCATAGATGCAGACACCTCCTACAACATCCTCCTGGGACGTCCGTGGATACATGACTATATGATCGTGCCATCCACCCTTCACCAATGTTTCAAATATGTCAGTAAGCACTGTTCCGTAAAAACTGAATTCGCCGATATTGATCCCTTCAAAGGGGTTGAATCTTATAACTCTTCGGAGGCTTGTCTATATGACTAATCCAGGAAACATATAACTGAGCAGCTGGAAGCCATCATAAGGTCAGAAGAACCCTTAAGAATTCTTTTCCAAGCCCGCAAACCAGACAAGGGCCCGTTGTCCGCAACCTTACATAAAGAGGTGCTCGGTTCTCCTAACACACCTATGCAGTTGGAACCAATGGTCATCCGTCTCCCGAGATCCAGTCAGGAGCCAAGACTTGTCATATGGCCAATGGTGATCCGGCTGCCGAAGTCCAATCAAAGGCAACAAGAAGATTCAAGGCCCTTCGAAACACCGATGGTAATCCGATTACCAAAATCTACTCCAAGGCGACCGGAAGACACAAAGTCCCTTGCTGAGCCAATTGTCATTCGTCTTCCCAAGACGAGCCAGCAGCCAAGTGTCGATCCAACACTCTCAGGCAAGTCAATACCTCAAGCGGAACCCGTGGTGGTCAAGTTGCCCAAGACAGCATCCCCGACCTCTAAGCTCGCAGGGGGGAGCTAAGGAGGACGAAGAACTCGCCAAATACTTGGTTACACAGGTGGATAGCCCCTCTCCCGATGATGTAATCCTGGTGGATAAAATTCCTCATTTCATCAATAAGAGGCTGTCGTTAGACTATTCTGAGTATGATAAGCCTAATCTAATGTATGTCGCACGGGGCTGTCTAGACATTAGCCTGCACACACAGGTGACAACCGTCCATACCCCAAATCGACTTGCTTCCATAAAAGGTGCCTACTTCTCGGTCCTAGACAAAAGAGGATGGGATCACACGATCATCTTTGGCCGAAAAAAAGGTCCTTAATCTTTCACGCCCCGAGAGTCCAACCTCGGACCCGACGCTGAAAGACTACCGCTCTACATGTACAGTCCTTAAGCCAAATACTTTATGCAAAAGTAGGGGTACGACATGGAGGCTACCCCGGGTCTAAATTATGGCAGCGGTCGATGATTGCCTCTACAGCCACTGGCACCGGTAGGGAAACCTTAGGATCATTATCACAAATTCAGACGCGGCCTCGGGTATGTTACTCCACCAACAACGCCCGAAAGTTCTGATAAAGAATACGAGTGGCACACTCATTCGTCCGAGTCACCCATTTACGACTCCGATAGCAGCATTTGGAGATATATTCAGACAACATTATCTGTCGACATGACATCTGCTGATATCGAAGAGGAAGACGAAGACCTACTTAAACCACTTGAGTTGGAGCCGTAGGTCCAACAACTAGATACACAGTAGGAGAAACGCTTTAAACTTCGTGATCCTCCCACTGAGGATGAGGTTATGCAAGTTAACCTCGGCGATGAAACCTCTCCAAAGCCAATCTTCGTCAGTAAAAACCTGACAGACGACGAGCGGAAGTCATTGTTACAACTCGTCAGAGAATACATCGACGTCTTTGCCTAGAGCTATGAAGACATGCCAGGGCTAAACCCTAAAATTGCACTTTATAATCTCAACATTTATCCGGACGCTAAACCAGTCAAGCAACAGCAGCGACGATTTCGTCCAGACATCATGAATTCCATCGAAGCGAAAGTGAACAAGCTTATAGCTAGCGGTTTCATCCATGAAGAGCAATATCCAGACTGGGTAGCCAATGTAGTACCTGTCATCAAGAAGAATGGAAAGATCCGAATAATAGGCCATGAGCTGGTCTGCCCCAGGAATAACCTTCAACTTGGTATGAGCTACTCCGCCCAGATAACCAACGACACACAAGACTGGAGACGACCGCTCATCGACTTTACAGTCTATAGAATTCTGGCAGAGAATATGATGGAAGCAACCTCAATCAGAAGATACTCCCTCAGGCCCACAACTGGCCGTATATGTCATTGAACCAGTCTATGGAATACTGGCAGAGAATATGATGGCAGAGAATATGACTGAAACAAAAATGTTATATCGACGATCCTACGATGGGTTACTATTAAGATACATGTGAAATATAGAAGCCAAAGAAGCTTTACACGAAGCTCATGACGGCACTTGTGGGGCTCACCAACCAGGCCCAAAATTATAAGATCGTCTTCGCCGGATGGGTTACTACTGGCCCATGATGGTAGCAGATGCAGTTGATTATGCAAATAAATACAAGGCTTGCCAGATCCACACAGATTTTATACATTTGCCATCTGAATTCTTGCACCGGACTGTGGCCTCTTGGCCATTTGAAGCTTGGAGAATAGACATCATTGTGCCAATCATTCTGTCGTCGTCTAGAGGGCATTGGTTCATACCTGCAATCACCGATTACTTCTCCAAATGGACGAAAGCTGTTTCGTTGGCAGAGGTTAAGACATTGAACGTGATTAGCTTCATAAAATATCACGTTATCTACTATTTTGGACTGCCCTAGAGGATTATTCACGACAATGGTCCGCAGTTCGTAAGCCACACTTTCTATCGATTTTGTGATAAGAATCGGGTTCAGAACATGGCCTCGACAGCATATAACCCCTCGACCAATGGTCTGGCTGAAGCTTTCAACAAAACCATAATCAAGCTCCTCAAAAAGTTCGTGTCTGCAAACAAATGCGACTGGAATGAAGAGCTTGGCGAGTGCTTATGGGCATATCGTATGAAAATTCGGAAGACTACAGAAAATACACCGTTCTTCTTGGTTTATGAGAGCGAGACAGTCCTCCCATTGGAGATTCAAATCCCCTCACTCCGAGTGGCCCTTACTTATCTGTTAACGCCGGACGACAACTACCGCCGACGGCTACAAGAGTTGGAAGCATTAAATGAGAAGCGTTTACAAGCTCAACAAAGCATAGAGCTCTATCAAGCGCGCATCTCTTTGGCTTTCAACAAGAAAGTCAAACAGAGAATATTCCAAGTCGGCGATCTTGTCTTGGCCATTCGTAGACCGATGGTCATGACTCACAAGACCCCCGATAAATTCCAGCCTAAATGGGAGGGGTCATTCATCATCGAGATCGTGTTCTCCAATGGCGTGTACCGTCTCGTAAAACAAAATGGAGACTTGCTCATGATGCCCATCAACGACAAGTTCCTTAAGGAATACTATGTCTAAACTACACCTTCCAACTATCTCTCAGATTGTGAGTTATATACCCTCTGGTATCGCTGAACTTACACTCTGACTTCAAAATCTCCCAGATTGTTGAGTTATGTACCCTCAGGTACCACTGAACTTACTCTCTGACTACTCCGAATGAATTCATATCTTATCCCTTAGTCATATCTATGAACTCCCTGGTCATAGCTTTTGTCTCAAAATCTATTACCCGCACCACCAGTGCGCAGAAGGGTAATAGGTCCACAAAACTTATCCTAATCTATTACTCGTACTGTCAGTGCACAAAAAGGGTAATAGGTCCACAAAATTCTCCAACGGGGAAAAACAACCATGTTCATATTACCTCTGAGTTATTTTCCCGTCCATCACAAACTAATCACCCAATACATAGAACTTCCACGTTGATAACACCTCTGAGTTGTTCTGTGTATCCCCATTTGGCCTACTCCTACCATGTCCTCATTACCTCTGAGTAGAAAGGCTTTGTTTTGACCCATATTTACACGTCCTCATTATCTCTGAGTAAATATGTTGGTTTTCTCCCTACTTATATTAGTACTCGCATCGCCAATACACAAAAATGGGAATAAGTCCATAAAAATTATCCTAATCTATCACTCACACCACCGGTGTACCAAAGAGTAGTAGGTCCACAAAGTATCATTCAAATCTATTGCTCGTATTTTCAGAGGCATAAAAGGGCAATAGGTCCACAAAAATCCCCCAGTGGGATGTCTTTCATCAAATACAAATGCTGTATTAGGCCCTCTAGTACAAGCACCACAAAATACCATAATTAAAATGGGGTGAGTATATCCTGTTTATTCAAGATCAGTTACATTCATAGGACTACACCTCCAGTACAGGATTATAAAAGAAGCAAAACGCAAGCTACAGCTATAGACAGTCGAAAATACAAAGGCAGATACGAATGTCTAGTTACATGTATTTTTGAAAACAACAAGTACATAGTAGCCCACGGATCCCTACAGTTAAGGATCATAGCCGTGCTGAGGCATATACCATTCCCCTAGCCATTTCACATACAAAAGATCTA
The DNA here is from genome assembly GCA_029216955.1 of Iris pallida. Taxonomy (NCBI): domain Eukaryota; kingdom Viridiplantae; phylum Streptophyta; class Magnoliopsida; order Asparagales; family Iridaceae; genus Iris; species Iris pallida. Next base: position 18,530,296 of record JANAVB010023999.1, on the reverse strand, counting down.
TTTGACCGGAGTCTTCGGTGGAGACAGGAGGGTCAGAAGTCCCAATACTACTGCCCTCAGACTTGGGCTCCTCCTTGAGAGAAATCCCCTCCCCGATGGATGCCAGCTCTTCTTTCACCTCAACTTTTGATATCACCTCCTCTTTAACAAACGATGACTCTTGTTTGATGAAAGGGGGTAGCACCTCTTCTTTCGTAATAGTCTCAGCCTTCGACACGGATGCTACAAAAATCAAAAGAAAAGAAGAAAGTCACATTATAACAAAATACTCTATGCGTCCTATATGCGGCCCAGCCAAAACAGAACTCATGCAGCCAAAAGTCATGAGGCCGGCTTTACGAAGTACTCATGCAGCTCAATTCGAGAAGCATTTATGTAGCTCAGTCATAAAGTGTTCATGTGGCTCAAATATGAGGTACTTATGAAATACTCATGTGGCCCAATACTCGTGACAATCATACGGCCCAGCCATACAGTATTCATGCGGCCCGATCATAAAGTGCTTATGCGGTACCTATGCAGCTCAGTCATGAAATGTTTATACAGATCAATCCTGAGGCACTCAGGCGGTTCAAGTTTGAGTGAGCAGCTATTATACGGCTCTGTCCATGCGGCCCTATCGTATAGAACACATGTGGTCCAGATGAGATAGGGCATACATCGACCAGGCTCATAGCAGAGGCAGTATATGACGGGCTCGCGCATGAAAATATGTACTATGGCCATTCAAAATTGCAGTCATCGTCTTCTCACCATCCTTACTCTTGAGAGGAGGTTGCACGTCAGAATGACTGGCAGGAGCATCTGCCGCTCTCGACGGAGAAGCAAGTCTCTTTCCTTTGGCCGCCGTACCAGTCGACCTGGAAGCTTTTGGAGCCATAGCAGAAAGTATGATAAAGTCGAAGGAGGAGAAGGTGAAAGAGAAAAATCTCTCTCTCTGAATGACTCCTATTTATAGAGTTGCTAAAAAGACACTTTTTTATTCTCGGGATCATTAAGGATAAGGACGACGTTTAGGGACTTTATTCCTAATAACCGTCGAGCGTCTCTTCGGTTCTCGAGATTATTAAAGATAATGTCGACGTTTGGGAACTTTTTCTCCAGTAACCGTTGACTTTATCTGGAAAAGAGATCTACAACCGAATCAAGAAAATTAAATACAACAGTGACAGCTGACAGGCTCTCTGCAGCTCGAAGTGTCCCTGCGGCTCAAGATCTCTCTACGGATTGAGACTTCCCTGTGACTCAAGACCTCTCTGCAGTTCAAAAAATTTTCTGCGACTTGAAGACTCCCTACGGCTTGACATATTTTTATGCTTCTTATTGAAAGTATTCCAAATTTGCAATTTGAAAACTTTGAAGGGGGTCTTATAGAAGCATAAAAAAATATAGGGTTCATACGGATTACAAATTACCTCATAGGTACTTTGGGCCAAACAGGTCCGCATAAAAAAAGCCGCATGACTGGTTCAATGACATATACGGCCAGTTGACAACCAGTTACAGAAGGAAGATATACGGCTAAGAGGAGCAGTTCGTCGGATAAAGCTGACAAGTCCTGACAAAACTGACAAAAATGACAGCTCTAACATTTCAACAAAAAGATAAGACGTGAGACGTCGCCCAAAAGAAGGGTTCGTATGCCTTCATGCGGCCAGAAGAGTGTTATCTAAGCCGCATGAACCTTCTGCGGCCAAGAGTAACTGTGATCCAAGCCGCATGAGCTTTATACGGCCAAAATATAGAATCTAGGAGGCTTAAATCCTTAAGCCATATCTGGACTAAGGAAGTTTACGACTTAAGCCGCATGAGTCTCATGCGACCCTATATGGTCGAAGATTGAGGGATCTATGCAGCTAAAAAAATAATGACCCCTGCAACAGGACACGTGGCAATTTGGCCAAGTCCTAAACTACCAAGATTTGCTGCAACGAAATCCCAAAAATTCGACAGATGGCAGCCAAAGAGCGGGTCTTCGTGTGCCAATCAGCCACGTGGCCGCAGGCCATCTATGCGGCTCAATATATATTCTATTATAAATATTAGGGTGCTACACCCCTGCAAAAGGCTGGCAACCTTCAAGAGAGTAATTCCTTCAAGATCAAGAGACTGCGTCAGATAGTCCACGGAGTAAGGTAGAGTTGATAGCACTTTCCCGAGCCTCCACCGTCACCTCCAGAATTAAAACTAAATAATTATACTTAGATTGTTTCCTAGGATTTCTTTCTAGGCATTTCTTTGTATAAGCGAGTTTGCAATCAATTTCAGTGTTCTGTAATACCTATCTTTGATATTTTTATGGCAAACAATTGGCGATTTCAATTCGAGCCTCAATGCAGCAGAAAAGAGAGGTGGATCCGCTTTTTCGACATTCAGTTCCCAGACATTCATTAATTGGTTCGATAATACAGGGCTTATGGATGTTGGATATTTGGGTCCAGCTTACACTTGGATAAATAGAAGGCTTGCTATACACAATGTAGCTGAAAGATTTGGCAGAGTATTTAGACCCTAGTTGGAGGCTAGTATTTCCAAATGCTGGAGTCTATCATTTGCCATGCAATAATAGCGATCATCACCCCCATATACCTGGACTAACATATCCAGGAATCATAAAGGATTTGCAATGTGATATGAAGCTGCTTGGATTAAAGAAGATGAGTTTATGGATAAACCCAAAGAGGCTTGGGTATCACAAGGGGATCCTTCTCTTTCGAAAAGACTGCACAAGCTACTACCAATCCTAAAGACTTGGGGTAAATCTTGGATCAATTGTTATTCCAATGCTATTAAGGACGAATACAAGCTTATGCAAATCCAAATTAATTTACCTACGGATGATTTGATATATGTGGATAAGCAAGTTCAATCTCTTCTCAACAAACTTCAGCACCAAGAGGAGATTTCTGGCATCAATGATCCAGGTTAAATTGGATTCATAGCAGTGACCGCAACAATAAACTCTTACATTTGTCAACATAAGAAAAGGAAGAATATATACAATCTCATGCCTATACGATATAGATAGAACCTATATTGAAAGGCAAGAAGAAATTACATTTACTCTTGTATTACATTTGAAAATTCTTTTCCAAGCTTCTACAACCTGTGATATCTGTAACTCCCTACATTTACTCTTGTATTACATTTACTCTTGTATTAATTATTCTTTATTAATTATGGTTATTATTAATGATGATTAATTCTAATGATTCATTCTGATTATTATTATGGGATGGATTTATTTTGATTAATAGGTTGCTAATTAAGCCTGCCAAGCCTTGGACTTTGGTTCATGGGCTTTAGCCTATATTTTCTAAGAAGAGAGATTAGTACATTTTAATTAATTCTAGATTATTCTAATTAGCAGTTAATTAATTATGTGATTAGTTAGCAGGTTAGTTACTTAGTTAGAAGTTAGTTATTTTGTTCTACTAATAGCCCTAAATCTATTATAATTTACAAAATGTGCCACTAGGGCTGACTTGGACAATACTCCAATATTTTATTATAAATATTGGGGGAGTTCTCCAATTATTATTTTAATACTATTTTCGACACCAGCACAGTTACTTATGACATATTTTCTATCACTCTATGCACACTGTACTGTTTATGCCGTTGCACTCTAGTGTGCACCGCCTTGATCTTGCCGAAACCTTACTGAGATGATGATCGCCATAATGTCCATGATCACCGCCATCGAAACTCGTCGGATCTTTATCTCGCTGACCACCCCAATAGTAGATCTGTCGGATCTACTCTAATTATGTCACTATGTCCATATCGGACACCGATTTATTCGTCACCTGACACGGTGATTTCCTTCTTATTGCCCTCTTTTTTTTCTTCTTCATTGTTAGCCTTTAAGTTGCTAACCGAACTCTGACCTATCGTCATCATCAGGACCCATGTCGAAGCCCACATTGATAGTGTCAGAGCGCCGACGACCATCGTCGACGACCTAGGACTCAGATCGGACACGGTGAGCCTCTTCCGTTGTCCTCTTCTTTTCTCCTCTACTTTTTTGTTGCTCTTTGGTTGCTGACCGAAGCTCGACGTCCCTACCGTAGATCGGACTACCTTACCACCATCGTCGGAGTCACTCTTGTCTATCTCCACCGCTCGCCAGCCGTCGCAGAGTCTCTGACTACCTCGCCGGTATATGCTCACCGATCAGTCATCGTAGCCACTGACGATGTGACCGAGCCATCACCTCGGGGAACAGTGCCTCGACTGCTGCGCTGAGACCTCGATCTCTACAGGCGACTCTTCAATCTATGTGGTGCCTCCTCGAGTCACAAACCCTTTGAAAGTCGTGTTGACCCTTCGAGCTCCGTGCCGAGCTGCAGCACCGAGTCGAAAGACTTTGCCGCCACGATTAGCCCTAATCAGCCTAGCCGAGCCACCGAAGTGAGTTCTTCTACATTTTCTTCCTCGTCTTCTTACTTTTCTCTATTTTTCTTCCTTCGCTTCACAAATTAGGGCTTAGTTGAAGTTATGGCCACGGTTTGGGAAGTTTAACTAGTGTTTCGAGCTGTTGTGGGATGAAAAAATAGGGTTAGGTTTCTGGACTGTGACGATTGTAGGGCTGGAAAAGAAGAAGCAAGTAGGATTTATGGTTCTTCAGGGTGGCTGGGGTTGGGAGTATGGATTAGGGTTTGGATGCGTGGCTAGAGAAGAAGAAGGAAAAAAGTACCTAGGGTTAGGGTTTGAAGCGAAGACAGATTAGGGCTTGCTATTGTTTGGGAGAAGAAGGAATAAGAGGAGTGGGCAAGAGATTGGTTTATAAGGTTAGGGTTAGGTTTCGATCATGCGGGCCGAGTCTGATTACTTTGTAAATAGGCTTTAGTCTGAGTTGTACCAGAGCCAATTCTAAATAAATGAAAAACAATTGCTACCAGCAGCCATTGGGCCGGGTTGGATCAGTGAGGACTAGGCCGGGCCGGGCTTGATGGTGGATTTTAGTAATAGGATTGAACCTTAGTTAATTTTAGAAATAGGGTTAATATATCTGGACTGGGCCAGTGTACAGGCCCAGTAAATGGAGTTGGGTTGGGATAATATTATCGTTGCATTATTATTTGCTTTATTACTAGCTGTTATGATTGCTAACTATTATTTTAGAAAGTATATTTCTAGCAAAATATTTTCCAATGCTCATTAACAAATACTTTGTTAACAAATATACAGAAATTTCTAGTATATTATTTTGCCATAGTCAATTGATATCTAGTAGATATTCTATAAATAGTCTGCTAGTAAGTTTTTGGGCCTAAATACTATTTAAGTAATAAATATTTATTTTCTTTTTAATTACTATATATATATATATATATATATATTTTAATTACTATATATATATATATATATATATATATATATATATATATATATATATTCAATCTGAACCTTTTATTTATTCCATAAGTCAAAAGTATTACAAAATGAGCTAAGAAAGTTAACTACAAAATAGGTAGCTCGACATGAGAACATCGAATCATTTCTTTCTTCACTTGACGTTTAACTTCAGCTATCAGTTGGACATGGGAGAAGGAGTAAGCTTCATAATGCCATTTGTTGCGATTTTTCCACAAAATCCAACATATGGCGCCTGCCACAACTTGCTTAGCATGCTTCTGACATTTTCGCCACCAACTCTAAAACCTTTGTAACATATCAACCCTCCTCGTTCGAACGCCGACCACTACTTGAAAGTAATTCCACATCGATGAAGCTAAGTCACTGTCACGACCCGCACCCGATTTTTTTTTTCTAAACGGATATGAGACGTGTCCAAGCCAGCCTACGTCGCAGTGTCGGCGGTAGAACGCTGTCACGGCCATGAAGATCAAAATCACAAATAATGCTCATTCACAAAAATTTATTTAACTTACAATGATCACAAGATTTATATTTGCAAAAAAATATAAACTTGTACAAATATTGGAATGACTACAACTCCGCTATCTAGCTAGTTTCTAGGCTTTTGTCCGCAAGTACCCTCCGTATCTCCCATGCTAAGTGAATCCACGGCTAACCTGAAAAATGTTGGTTTCCAGTCAGGAATGGAACGAGCACAATTCACTGAATGCAATTTCAAATAAAGAAAATGACTATAAAACAAAGGTTAGACATCAATCATGAGTTTTGAAAATAAACAGGAAATACAGAAAACCAATAGTAAATAAATAGACACAAAATACTTCCTCCAACTGTTAGAAGTACCTTTGATATGTGATCAGTCCGGGACACTACACCGCACGGTCTACGAGGTCTACTTGCAAAAAATAAACACGGTCTACAATGTCTACTTGCAGAAAATAAACATGGTCTACGAGATATACTGCATGAAAATAAACACGGTCTACGAGATCTACAGCACGAAAATAAACACGGTCTACGAGATCTACTGCATAAAAATAAACACGGTCTACGGTCGGATCACACATCCTTGGTACTTCTCATTCCCGACTCAACAATTATAATAGAGTATAAAAATCACATAACCAATGTCTAATCAATGAAATATAGTAAAGATCAATATCGAAATGCAAACAATAAACTGTACTCGCCTGTGGTCCTCTGCTGGTAAAACCGACAGTCTGAACTACTCAATGTGCCACAATAGTCAAAATCCCTACAGCAGTCCCCGAAAGCTGAAATAAACATTACCAATGCTTTTAGAATAGTCAAATTAGGTAGAATTGCCTGTCCTTAAGTCCAATTCTGGACACAGGGGCAAAACGGTAATTTTGGGCCAAAACGATGTCCGCCGTTGGACCCGCTTTGCACCGAAAAGCGTGTCAGAGTCAACAGTCTCTAAAGTCGTCAAACTATATGTCTACGGATTCAGTTTTTCGATACGAACCCAATCGTATGTCCAAAGTTGGATTTCGGCGGGCCGTGCACAAAATCGCCCGTTGAGTGGGACGGTGGGGCCCACAAAACGATGTACGATTCAACTGTCTCAAAATTGGACCAAACTTGGCATACATGATCAAAAAAATGATACGGTCCTGTTGGTGCAAGTTTCGTCTCGATCTGATGAGCGTGCACAAAGTAATTAAGAAATTTGCAAAGTGTACGATACGGTGAATTTTGACGGATACACATCAAATTCGTCGCGCACACGCGACCAATTTGAATTCCGTTAAAGCCCACACGACCACGAAACCGATACACACCTTTCGATGCTTTCAGTTCATGACCACATCGCCCAGATTGGCGGGACGCACGTCGTATTGAGAGATTTTTTTCAATATTTTAATATTTTAAAACAGATTTTCTTCAAAATTTGGAATCGAATAACTCTTCATCTTCGTAATGAAATCTGATTCTACAAGAAGGGTTACGAGACCCTATAGGTTATCTAGGACTGCCTTCAGATAGTTTTCGAAATCCCCTAATGTTTAGTTCAGAAAATCCCTGCCAAGTTAGGTCGGGAGACTGCTATAAATTCTGTTTTGGAACAGATTTTTTTCGAACTTCCAATCAATTTCTCGAACAATCTAACATTTTATAAATCAATCTACTTGAAGGGAAATCAAGAGGGTTATGTTCTCTACTTACCCGAGAAAGCGGTTCGCAAAACGAGCGAACAAGGGGATAGAAATTCGTACGCGAACACGCGTTGATCGCTGCGCCGCTACTGCTGTCACGATGAAGCTAAGTCACTTTCATCGAAATATGAAGCACAGTTTCACCATCTGGAGTAGAACAACAGTGACAAGCCGAGGCCATAGAGAATCCAAGTTTCTGAACGTTATCATCCATCGGTAACTTATTGAAAAGGATCCTCCATAGTAATATCGCCCATTTAGAAGGCATACACTTATTCTAGATATTTTTAAAATATACCTGTTGAGGAAATTGGGCACGGATCTGATTCCATATCGATGTAATCGAAAACTTCCTAGCAGGATGAGGGAACCAAGAAAAGTTGTCTTGGTTATCTTCAAGAATGAATTCTTCGCCTAACTGTCTACCGCGAAGGAGACGTTTCCAAACATGTGAAGCAGCCGAGGTAAGCTCCACATGTTGAGGATGAGAGTGAGCATAATACTTGGCCTTCATAAACCCTGCCCATAGAGAGTTTGTCGATCTTAGCTTCCACCATAACTTGACTGTCATCGCATCCAAGACATCCCCTAGTCATCGTACACGAAGACCTTCTTCAATTGCCGTTCGAGCCACACGCACCTATCGGAGCCAACATCTCTTTGGCATTCCATCTTTCGAACCCCACAAGAAACTATCGAACAGACTCTCAATACGATTCAACACAGAAGTAGGAGGATTACATGTCGATAAACAATGGACATGCATAAAAGTAAGAACAGCCTTGATTAGAACCAACCTGCCACCGTAGGAGAGAAGTTTGTTGTTCCAGCCAGATATCCTCGCCTGGATTTTGCCTATCAAATCGTTATACATTGTTGCGTTCCTTCTACCAGCCATAATAGGACATCCCAAGTAGACAAGAGTGCCCTGTTGGATTTGAAACCCAGTCATATGATGTAGCTCCATCACTTTATGGGTTAAAATTTTCTCAGACAACAACATGGGCGATTTCAAAGCGTTCACCCGCTGTCCCGAGTTAGCTTCATAGCTGCTAATGACTTGCATAAATAGTTGTACAAAATATTTGTCTGCTCCTGAAAAAATAAGCACATCATCGGTATACGCAAGATGGGACACTCTAGGACAACCTCTCGGCGAGTAATAGCCTGAAAAGCCATTAGAGGAGTTCAGCCGAATAAGGCTCCTACTCAGAGCATCAGAAGCAATAATAAACAACGCAGGCGAGATCGGGTCTCCCTGTCGAATACCACATTAACCATGAAAGAATCCCGACGTCCTCCCATTTATGAGAGTAGAAAACCAAATATTGTCTACCAAATGAAGGATCATAGTCCTTCATTCATCACAAAATCCAAACTGCTTCATAACCCGCAGGAGGAAAGCCCAGCTAATTCGATCATACGCCTTGCTCATATTAAGCTTAATTGCCATATTTCCTCCACAATATTTGTGATCAATAGCCGAAATCATTTCTTGTGCCATGATAATATTATCGACGATTTCCCTCCTTCGAATAAAACTACTTTATTCCGGAGCGATAATGCGGGGAAGAATATCCACCAGCCTCCTTGCCAATAATTTAGATATAATTTTGTTAACAAAATTGCACAAACTAATCGGACGATAGTCATTGAAAGCTTTAGGATGTTTAGATTTAGGAATTAGAAGCAAGAAAGTACTAGTGATTGATTTCGGTAGAGCAAAGCCATCAATAAATAAACATACTGCCTCAAGAATATCTTTGCTGATGATCGGACAGCATGCTAGGAAGAAGGATCCTGAAAATCCATTCGGACCCGATGAACTGCAAGGGTCCATACTCTTCACAGTAGATAATAATTCCTCCATGGAAGTTTTAGCAATCAAGGCATGATTATCATCTTTCGAGATAATGCAAGGAATATGATCGAGGTATCCATCTTCAATAACCGTATAAGGGGAGGTAAATACCTTGCTATGATGGTCATTAGCTTTCCGTTGAATATCTTGCAAGGAGAAGAGAGAAGTACCAGCTGCAGATAGGATATGATGGATATGCAGACGATTACGTTTGGAAGACACACATGAGTGATAGAACTTAGTGTTTCGATCTCCTTCCTCATCCCACTTGACTCATGCTTTTTGCTTCCAATAAGCATCTTCTATACTTAGCCGCTGCTTCAAATTAGCCTAAGCCAACAATCATTGAGGCCGAAGAGAGGGATCAGCTTCATAATCAGCTTCTATCGAGGTCACTGCATCTTTTGCCTTCTTAACTTCTTGAAAGATATCACCAAAAGTAGCTCGGTTTTAAGAAGAAAGAGCCTTTCTAGTAGCCACAAGGCAAAGTCCAACTCGAACTAAACTGTTGACATGATCAACGGAGTTCCAAGCTGAATCCACCACCGAAAGGAAAGTATCATGATCTTTCCAAAAATGCAATAATCAAAATGACCGAGGAGACGAAGGCTTCTTACTCCCAATATATAACAAAATAGGAGCATGATCCAATTCTGATCTATTTAAATGTGTAGACGCCGAGAGAGAGGCCCATGCTAGCCATTTAGAATCTAGCAAGACCCTATCTAGCCGAGACCCCATCTTAGGTGACCCACATTGCCTGTCAACCCAAGTATAGCAGTTACCTGTGTACGAAACTTCTTGTAGGCCAGCAGCAGATTGAAACTCCTGAAACTCCTTTATTGACACAGAGCAGGGCGAAAGGCCTCCAAACTTTTCCTCCGAACTAGTAATAGCATTAAAGTCGCCACTAACCAACCATGGGTAATTCCATCTCTGTCGAACCATCAATAGCTGATGCCGAAGGAGTCTTCTACCCTCTTTCGTATTACTCCCATGCACAGTTGATAGTAAAGCTATATCCGACAAGAGTGGGGAAGAGACAGTGACCGTGAGACATTGATCAAAAGAGTCGACCACAGAGATATACGAGCCATTCTGAGCCATGATCCATATATTTCCTTTGTAGTTGCTAACAGAGCTTTGAAAACCCAGCTTGAGTTGATAGAAAAGAAGCTTATCTGACTGAACCTTAGGTTCAATGATAATAACTATAGGAACTTTGTTTGTGCGACACAAAGATTTAAGTCTTTTAAAAGCCATCGGATTAGCAATCCCCTGTATATTCCAACAGAGAATTTTAATCATTAGAGGAGGATGAGGGCTGAGTGTTAGTGACCTTAGATGAGGATCAGAGAATGCGAGGCACTACGGGGGGTGCAACTTTCTTTTTTTGGCCGCCTTGGGGAGCTGGGGGTCTAGTTGGTTGAGTCTTTTGCGTGGGGATCGTCTTACCTGGGTTGAGGCCATCCTGGTCCGTCCCCACCTTCGTAGCTTCTCCAACTGGTGCAGCAAGCGGCCTATCAATCACTTCACCTTCGGTGTGCCGTTCTGCAACTTCGACTTCATCCGCCCACAAGCGAAACTCTCCTTACTTTAGATAATCCACTTGCTCAGTGTTGGGAGGGTTTGCAAAATGATGTGGAGCTGGGCTGAGTGGAGGTGACGTTGATTGATGAGGGGAAGGAGGAGGAGAGTTGACGTGGGGAATAATGGCTGCAGGGGAATGATTCCCTACTCGGGAGGTTCTCCATCTGCTCAGGTGGCCAATCGATTAATCTCTGGCGGTTGAGTATTAATGTCAGCCTCATTAATGGCATGATTAGAAGTCTCTCCCTGTTCAGCAGCAATATTGCCAATAGGGGAGTTATTGGTGACCGCAACCATAACCACTTTGTTCTTGAGTTGAGGGGGTTAGCTTTATTTGTCGCATGTGTTTTGCATGAGTCCCGCATGTGTCTTTGGTGTTTGCAGATTGAGCAGTACTTCGGAATATTTTCGTACTCAATTTTCTGAGAGATTGTCCTGCCGTTAGGCAAATTTATACGCACTATTGGAGGTATGGGCTTACTTGTGTCTACCTCAATGAAAACTCTAGCCATGCTGGATCTAGAAAATTCTTCCAAGGCTCTATCAAGCTTGAGAGGGGTACCAATACCAAGAACAATAGAGAACAATGCATTTTTGGCAAACAGCTGATGAGGGAGACCAGGCAGGGAGACCCACGTCGGGGCCAAAGGCAATTCATGTGTGGCACAGAAATCTTTAGACCAACGAAATACGTGCATAGGAGCTTGCGATATATACCACGTCTTCCGAGCCCTGAGGCGGACAATGTCTACCTCAAGGTGTGGCCGGATAATAATATGTTTAGGGTCGATCACCCCAGCCTTTACCTCTCCAGCAAACTGGAAGCCCATAAAAGCTTTCCGAATCACATCGATCGAAGGCCAAGCATGAGAGAATTTTTCGATCAGTGCAAACTTGAATGGCTGGACCAAGATTTGTTCATCATCCTCCGTAAAGGAGACGAAAGGGACCCCCTTCAAAAATAAAGGAGCACGAATAGAGATTGATTGCGACGCCGAGGCCATCCCAACCACCTCCAAGAAAGACTTCGACGCCATGAACCCTCAAAAGTGAAGCACAATGGTCAAGCGATCTGATCGCGTGGGTGACGCCGGCCCGGCCAGAGTCCAAACCAGAGTCGGTGGATGATTAGGGTTCACAGGCGCGGCGCTCCTCTCAAGGGAGACGAGAGAGCCTATAAATATATATATATATATGTGTGTGTATATATATATATATATATATATATATATATATATATATATATATATATATATATATTCCACGGGAAAGAAGAAGGGCCAGCGATTTTCGGCCGCTCCCCTGATCGCCACCCCCCCACTTTTTTTTGTGGTCGGGTGGTCGGCCGCGCCACCGAGAGCTACTCCTCTGCCACTCGCCGGTCGTCCATCCTCTGCATGGCCGACCCTCCCCCTCCTCCTGTGGGGAGTCCCCTTCACCCTTGCCGGAGCCACCTCGGCGTCCACTTTCCCACCCTACCTCCTCCTCCCCCCACCTCGGTGTCGCCGCCCTCCTCGGCGGCCGCAGCGACATCGGGCTCCGCGCCGGGAGTCCGTTCTTCCCGCCAAGCCCCTTGTACTCCCACCGGACCCCTCCCTCCTGGGCCCGCGCCCGGAGCCGCGCCTGCCTCCATAAGGCACATCCCCTTCTTCTCCGACGGGCCTCCCCCCGTCACTCCAACTGCACCACTATCTCCGGTGTGGCCTAACTCCGCTCACTCCCAGCTGAGCTCGCCATCCCTGGCCGCCCCCTCTCCGGGACCCTCAGCCCACTCCGGCCGAGGAGGCCCCGCCTCCTCTTCTCTTGCCTCCGCCTTCGGTATTGCGGGAGCTCCCCCGCCGCCTATTGTAGCCCCCCCATGGCGCTCCCTGCCGCTCTGGATCTCCCATCGGTGGTGGCGCTCCCCCAGCGTGCCCCTCTCTTGGGCTCTCGTGGCAGCTCAGCGGTCCTTGCTGCAAGAACCGGCGTCGATCTGCTTTCCTCCGGCATCGCCACCCCCGGGCGCTCCCCAGCCCCATCCTCCTTCGACGTTCGGCGTCCCCCTTGTGGCGACGGCGCTCGCTGTCCCCTCGTCGTCCCCCCTCGACGGATCCTCTGCTCCCCGGCAATCTCTTCGTCGCACGCTGGCTTCTCGCCGGTGAGGTCGAGCCCCCGCTCCCTCAACGACGGTCTCGCCCCCCTCATCCGTCCCCGACGGTCTACCCTCGTCTAGCGCTCCCTGGCCTTGGTTTGAGCACTGGGGAGGGGCCCGAGACCCCCTTTGTGAACCGTGCCCCACCTCGGGCCGCGTTCCCACCTACCCTACATGGGCCGTGTGCCCCTTCCACTTTGGGCAGAACCTCCACCGCCCTCTGCCTCTCCGGCGCTCCTCGGTAGCCGCCAGCGCCCCGTTATGGCTATGTCAACGGAGCTCCGTTCCGTCCCCCTTCCGGCCGTCGGAGTCCCCTGGCTCTGGGACCTACCCACCTCGGGCTGGACGCCCCCTCCTTCGGGCAATGGGCCCCCTCGGGCAGAGCGACCCTCAGGCAGTGTGCGGCTTTTGGGACGCGTGCCCTTTCCTTCCCTTGGGAAGCGCACCAGTCCCTCCCCTTGGGAACGCGCTCCACGCTTTCTTTAATTTCAAAATTTTGAAATCCGGTTATTTCGAAATTTCGAAATCCTGTCTAAAATTTTGAAATTTTGAAATCCTGTTATTTTGGAATTTCGTTATACCTAATTCGTAACGTCTCGTATTTCCTACCTTCTGTATTTCTTACCTTATTTTTAGAGCCCTTTTGTCTTAGGCTCAGTACCCGTGGTGTCTGTAATGCTCTTTCCGAGCTACTTTATGTTTTTTTTAATGAATTGCCTTTTCCAAAAAAAAATATATATATAAGATATTCTAATAAATTCTGCCATGCCTCCTTTCCCTTCTTCCGGCTCCACCCTCCCCCCCACTTCACGTCTCCGGCAGTGTCACTACCACATTTTAGCTTGAGGATATTTTGGTCATTTGTGAATTTTGCATTTATTTTAATTTATTGAATTGGTGATTGCTATTTTTGACTTGGCTAGTTGAGACTTTGTAGACTGACCTAGAAGCTAACCCTAGCAATGGTAACTTAGTAGGCAATGGTGGGACCCTAGTCTAACTTAAGTCAACTCTATTTAGTCACTTAGAATGTAGTTTTAAATATGAGGATTAATAATAGGTGCAATGACTTATGACTTGTGATTTTCATTTCATGACTTATGAAACTAAGCCCATAGGCCCATGACTTGAAACCCTAACCCTAACCAAGCCCATATATGGCCGGCCGACATAGGAACCTCCTCCTATTTAATATCCTTTCCACTTGTTCTTGCCTCTTTTGTGCTCAACCAACTTTTAAGAAAGAAAGGTAATTCCCCAACATCCTAAATTCCTATTAAATCCATTTTAAATCTTTTTTCATCCAAATCTTTTGCAATAGTTTCTAATCACCCTCTATTTAATGTTCATGGAGAGCGATTTCAATTTTTGTGCAATTTGGAGGATTTGGTTAGCAACGGGAACCGTTTAATTTGGGTCATTTTCTTGATCCTTGCAACCGATAGGTAAACCCTTTAAATTCCTTTTTAATTCTATTTTTCTTGCATGGTAGCCTAGATCTAGGTGTCCCCTAGCTGTAGTGAAGGTTTTGTGTCATTTGCATTTGGTTTCGTGTCCGTATTGGACACGTATCTATTTCCTAGTCTAGGTGTTTGATGAAATGCCACAACCAACCTTTTGTGCTGTTTTTGGAAATGTTTTTGAATAGATTTGTAGTGCTATGTGTCGTCTGTGATTTTGTGTCCTTGGTCTGTGGTTTTGGAGTCGTGCCGTGTCCACACGAGGACACAAACACGTGCACGAGGCGTCAGTTCGGTGCCCTGCTACTGGACACTGAGTTTTCTTCACTCAGGACACGAGGACACGCAATTTTTATGGAGAATGTCAGGGCAATGTCTGACATTAGTCTCCCAAAAGTTGGGCTAGAGAGGTTCAGTATTCGAGGAGTTCTCCTCCTCGTACTGGTCGCATGCACAGGCAGACACACGTATTTTTGGCCACTGATACGTGGCTGGACACGACACGATACACATTTTGGATACAAGGCAGGGTATCGACCGTGTAGCCCTACATGTAGGCTATATGTGTGCTACATGTGTGCACGGCCACGTGTATCCATGTGGCCTATGTCGGGTGCACGAGTTCTTGGACTCACCGCACGACACTGTGCTGTGTGTGCGTGTCTGTGTATGCTCAAGGTGTCTGGACACGTTGTGTCTCATCGTGTGGACACAAGATGACTCGAGGGATACACTGACATATACACGAGTCTTTACCAACCTTTAAATTAGATTATTAACTGTTATTTAGACTTCGATTTGCATTTGCCCCCTAAAGTCTGATACATGAACGCTGATTTCTGAAATTAGATTTATTTTCAAACTGAATTCCCATGATTAAATTGCAATATCATTTACTCCCCACATTTCTGTGCATTAGTTACATGTTAGGTTTTATTGTAACACAGGAATTGGGTTTCGATTTGGTTTTGGGATTGAATGTGTAAATGGAATTTACTGTTAACTGCTATGTAAACTGTCATTTGAACTTGATTTTCCTAAGAACTGTTCCTGATAACTCACACATAAAACTGAGATTATGTGTACCCTACAGTTTTCACTTAGACACCCTACTGATTTCCTATCCATATTACATTGAACTGAGCACTGTTATCACAAACACACAAACACACTTAACTGTCATTTATTCCTGAGAACCATTTCCTGAGATTATACACACACTGTTATATATTGACACACACCCTACAGATTTCCTATTGACACACACATTGACACATTATGTTCACACACACATTATTCACTAAATTCCTGAAACCTATCTACATTGCCATGTTTACCTGAGAACACACTGTATTACATTGACACATACATTGCTTGTACACTAGGCTGAACACATATAATGTTATACACACACACATTTGTATTTATTTCAATTTTCCTGTGTACATACACATAATCTGTGAACATTGTCCCATTGCACATTGTTTTCTATGTATCACACACACACTCTCATAGCTATTGACACACAACACTGTTTTTCTGAGTTTGACACCCTAGTAGCTATAGTCTTGTCAACTTATACACACACACACACTACTAACCTATCCCTTTTTAGTTTACATATTATGTTTAGACACACACACAAGTTAGAAAATCTGAGACTTATTACACTCTACTATCCTTGGACAGAACATGTACACACTCACACATACATTATACATGTTTCACCGCTTTACCCATTCTATATATATGTGCATGTGGTTCTTCCCCTATAACTCTATATATATTTTATATATATATCTTGTATATATATATTATATATATATGACTGTTGTGATACAATATATGTTGTGAGTATGAACACATATGTATGTTCCTATGCCTATGAGTGATTGCACATATGAGTATATGCTATGAGTTGAATATATACATGCTTATATAGGAATTTGGGTGTTTGTTGGCTTGTATAGCCTTGTATTGATGTGTGCTTGCTAGGATAGTCTTGGTTAGGCCTAGTAAGAGTTGATGGGTTAGGTTTGACCTAGTTGACCTAGTTTGACTAGTGTAGTTGACTAGAGTTGACCAAAGGTTGACTTTAGCCTAGATTGACCCCAAACATCATGTAGATGCAATATAGCAGTCTATTTTACTATTTTAGACATGTAGTGACTTGTACTGTTCTATAGGAGCCAGACACCACTCCTCAGACAGTATATTCTTTTCAGATATTCAGGATAGCAGGCGAGTACATTCTCTGATCTTTTCATACTTGCTATGATCTATTTGCATGCTCTAGTTTACTTTACTTGATGCTGACACCTGTATCACGGATTAGTACTATATGGATCTTGTCGTACGATGTTATCCCCTTAGCGGACACATCGGGTATTTCATGTTCGTGTATTTTATCATGAGCATCGTGTACTCCTTGCATTTGTGACATTCGTGTACAAATCGTGTGAAATTGTGTACTCACATGTGCTCACATGATCTTCGTGTACATTCCTCATCGTGTGCAATAACATAACTTGACTGGATCCTTGTGTATTGATTGGGGGCGGGAGAGTAGAAGTGGTTATGTACTCAATCTTGTAGCTTACTCGTGTATAACCTCTGTAGATTACTCGTGTATAACTTCGTACCGTTTACATAACCATCTTATGCTCTAAATTACTTAGTCACTTACATTTCTTACCTATTATGCATATATTTCCAGTTATCAGATATTTCTCCTGTTTCTTCCAGTATTTCCTGTATCTTACTCTATTGTCTGTCTTTTATATCATGTCGTACTTTGAACTGTATTAGAGATATGTATTCGTTCCTGTCCCGACTGGACTTGTTGAAAATATTACAGAGGATGAGGACGAGGTGTTCTGTTCTACATATTATGGGACTACCTTAGAGGATTGCTGTGACCTGGATCAGCAGCAGGACCCCTTAGCAGTGGATGACACACCTTTAGTCTAGGATGTCTTTTCATTGTATTACTCTATGGATTACTATATTTGAGATTTGAGATGTTATCTGGATTTGTGATATCTTAGACACTTAGACGTCTATCTGGTTGTATCTCTGTGGATTTATTTCTTTTCATATATATCTATCTTATCATTTCTACCTTAGATGTGATTGAGATTATATTCTGCTATGTCACCTCCATTCGGAGTGTATATACTGTACAGGTACCTTATATTGTTAGATAATTGACCTAGGACAGCGTTCTACCGTAGACACTGTGGCGTAGGCTGGATGTACCCACTTCTCGTGCCCTTACTCTAGGGTACGGGTCGTGACACGTTTTTAGTGGTGGCCTATGCAGGTCTAGTTTTATGTAGTGGTATTCGAACTAGAGTATCACTACAGCCTGCAGTAGGATTAGGATATTTTGAAGGTACTAAAACACACTGGGAAAAACTCCTTATCAGATTCCGTATATACATTTTGCTTCTTATTGTCTTCCTTTGAATATAAACTGTCCTCCTTTAATATTTTGGCCCATTCTCAGAAATTGTTTCTTGTTTGATTTGTGTCTCCAGGATGGTTTAGACGAGATCACATTGCCTAGGACCGGGGGACGCTGATGAGAGGTCTGCCACCTCTCGTCCTCAGCAACCAGCTCCTGGTACCGCAGCCCCAGTTATGCCAGCTGGAGTGGGTGTTTCAGCAGCTTTCGGAGGAGCACCTCCACCATTTAGGAGGCAGAGCCCGGTGCTTTTCTGAGATCCTTCTGCAGCAGCCTCCACCTGCAGGGATGGTAGATGATGCTCATCTATTCTCCTTCGTGGAGAAGATTATTGAGTCTCATCAGCAGCAACAGCAGCAGCAGCGTCAGACTGCCGACTTTCGTCAGGGGATTGACGAGGCACATCAGCTGGTCCGTACGACTGTAGAGATGGTTTCTGCTCAGGGGGTGCAACAACAGCCTTGTAGAAGGGAGAATAATATACAAGACTTCCAGAAGATGCATCCTAGAGATTTCTTGGGCACCGAGGGCATTCATTATGCGGATGATTGGATTGAGCATATCGAGGAGATTTTCTGGCTGGCAGAAATACCAGCTCGACTTTATATTGAGGCAGCGGACAGTCAGATGCACGACTTAGCCCGTACCTAGTACCAGACAGATCCCAGAGTGGGAGTAGAGGGTCAGACTTGGGAGCAGTTAAAGGACATGTTCAAGGAACAGTTCTTTTCAGATGTGGCACTAGGAGGCATTGAGGCACAATTTGAGAGTCTGGTTCAGGGGAACCAGACAGTTGCTGAGTACGCCAGAGAGTTTTGTCGGTTGGCCAGGTTTATTGATGATCTGACGGAGAAGACGAAGGCTAGGAAGTTTCATTGAGGGTTGATCAGGGAGGTTCGGTCACTGACTAAGAGTGATCGGAACGCTACCTTCGCAGAGATCTTTACTAGAGCTATGGCAGCGGAGGACGACCTAGGGTTGAAGCTGAAGAAAGGTCGGGACTTTCAGGAAGCTAGCAGCAGTGGGGGCCAGGCGAAGATGCCTCATTTTCAGCACCAGCAGCCACAGAGGCTGGTGCATCAGCAGCAGGTGCAGCATCAGCAGCCAAGGGTGCAGCAGTAGGCACCGAGACAGCAGGCCATCAGTTGCACCTTCTGCAAGAAGCCCGGTCACGGGTGGAACGACTACAGGAAGAGGCTTGGGAGATGCCTGATGTGTGGATCATCGGACCATCAGATGAGAGACTGTCTAGTAGCATCGATGCGTCCAGCACTAGGAGGAGGTGGAGGAGCTAAGGCTCCAGCAGGCGAGCAGAAGGGACCACTGCAGACTCAGTAGCAGAGGTACATCCAGCATCAGCAGCATGCTCGAGGAGGTCAGCAGGGGCGAGCTTTCGCCATGGCGGCCGAGGATACAGAGGCTATTGGAGAGTTGATTGCAGGTTCGGTTCTTCTCGACTCCATTCCAGCTTTCGCTCTATTTGATTATGGGACTTCCCACAGTTTTGTGTCAGTATCATTTGCTATTAGACACTTCCTTATATCTGAACTATTACCTAGGACCTGCAAGATCACGACCGGGGGTGGTATTATCCTCGTGAGTGATGTTTGCAGAGGGCGAAGCGTTATTTTGGAAGGCCGAGAGTTGGAGCTGAGTCTGATCGTCATGCCACTACCGAAGTATGATATCGTATTAGGTATGGATTAGTTGAGCAGACATCACGCCAGCATAGATTGCCGAGGGGGCAGAGTTCTGTTTGGAGTGCCAGGAGAGCCAGAGTTCGAGTACACCCGACGACAGACGGAGCAGGACAGCGGACTTTTCTGCGGAGCTTCAGTTGAGGAGCAGGTATCTCCACATCCTTTGATTACAGAGTTCATGGACGTCTTTCCGGAGGAGTTGCTAGGACTGCCACCAGACAGGGATGTTGAATTCTTGATGGACTTGGTTTCCGACGCGGAATCGATTTCTCAGCATGTCTATCGAGTGAACAACAGTGAGTTGGTGGAACTGAAGAAGCAGGTGGATGAGCTGTAGGACAAGGGTTCATCTGATCGAGTTCTTCACCTTAGGGTGTACCGGTACTCTTTGTACCCAATAAGGATGGGTCGGTACGGATGTGTATCGACTACAGGGCACTCAACAACCTGATGATCAAGAACAGATACCCACTGCCGCGGATCGATTATCTCTTTGATCAGTTGAGCGAATCTCGAGTTTTCTCAAAGATTGATCTGAGGTCAGGTTATCATCAGGTGAAGGTGAAGAGGGAGAATATTCTGAAGACCGCTTTTAGGACACGGTATAGGCAGTTTGAGTTCTTGGTGATGCCGTTTGGGCTGACCAATGCACCGACAGTATTTATGAACTTGATGAACAAGGTGTTCCACCAGTACTTGGACAAGTTCGTGGTGGTGTTCATCGATGATATCCTGGTGTATTAGAAGACTGAGGAGGAGGATGAGGAGCACTTGAGAGTGGTTTTGGAGACACTCAGGAGTGAGAGGCTGTATGGCAAGCTCTCGAAGTACGAGTTCTTTTTGGACAGAGTTGACTTCTTGGGTCATGTGGTGACTGGAGATAGGATCTCAGTGGACCCGAAGAAAATTACAGCAGTTGAGGCTTGGTCGGCACCGAGTTCAGTAGCAGATATCGAAAGCTTCTTGGGGCTGGCAAGATATTACAGGAGGTTCGTGCAGGATTTCTTCCGGATTACAGAGTCGTTGACTAGGCTGACCCGGAAGGATGCTGAGTTTGATTGGTCAGAGGAGTGTCAGGCTGCTTTCGATGAGTTGAAGAAACGGCTGATGACAGCTCCGATTCTGACATTGCCATCAGGATCGGGAGGGTTCACTATCTATAGTGACGCTTCAGAGAAGGGGTTGGATTATGTTTTGCAGCAACATGGGAAGGTGATTGCCTATGCTTCTAGGCAGTTACGTCCCCATGAGAAGAACTACCCTACCCACGACTTGGAGTTGGCAGTAGTGATTTTTGCTCTGAAGTTGTGGAAGCACTACTTATATGGAGAGAGGATGGAGATCTTCACAGATCATAAGAGCTTGAAGTATGTGTTTACATAGAAGATGCTCAACATGAGGCAGCATAGGTGGTTAGAGCTGATGAAGGACTTCGACATCTCACTACAGTATCATCCAGGGAAGGCCAACGTGGTTGCCGATGCCTTGAGTAGGTATTCGACATCCATGTGTTTAACTATGGATCGTCACTTGCTGGCAGATTTGGAGGGCCTGGGGATTGAGGTGATTGTGCCTGGAGTTCAAATGCAGATATGGGGCCTTCAGATTCAGTCAGACTTGATGGAGAGGATCAAGTCGACGCAGTTCGAGGATGTTGCTATGCGGTGTATCCGAGAGCAGGTTCGAGCAGGGCTAGTAGATGGTGAGTTTTCTTTTACGGAGGATTACTACAAAAAAAATGTCTTTTTGGGACGACACTATTAGGAACACTAGTCTAAGAAGTCCTAAAAGTATAGTTCTTGGGACGGCTATATTTTTAGTAACAAAAAGTTATATTTTTTTGGGACAGATTGTGAAAATGGATCACTATTTGGGACTAATAAAAATTTGTGTTCCAAATAATTCACATTATCGTCCCAAATAGCTGGGCGGGAGTGCCACACATTTGGCTGCTAATTGCCAAATTTTATGGAGGGAAAGTTTACCTCCATATGTCTCCATCTTGACCGTTCGATCGGATGGCTTAATCTAGACCGTCCATCCCAAAACTTTCAGAACTTATTCTCTGCACAAATATACACATCGTCTCTCTCTCTCTCTCACTTTCCTCATTCATTGTACTCATGGAAAACCCTCCTCTCCGACTTTTGCTGCTAGCCGATTCTTCAACCCTATGTGCTTGCGGCTTGGTAGATCTTAATTGAATCTCTCTCAGATCTTAACAGAGACTCTATCAAAGTTCGATGATGCTGCTTGGCAATCTCCGATCAAATTCATAGGCATATTTTCCTTCAAAAATTTTAGTATCCCCAATTTTGGCTGCATGTTATTCTAGTCGATATGAGTAGCATCGCGGAGCAGCAGAATACCTAGTCCTCACCGTCGATAACATATTCCGATGGTGGCCATAAGCCGAGGTTCCTCTGCCTCTACGACTTCCGCACCCGATATCATATGGACGCAGTCCTTGGCAAGTGGCCGGGTCTGGTGCCCCTAGGTCTGCAAGAAAAATTACTCGGTGAAATTCTACAAATTACTCGGTGAAATTCTACTCCTTCAATTCTCGGTTTATTCCAATCTTATTTGATCTATAACATCAGATCTATGAATTATTTTCTCTCCTCATCAGTTCAAGAGGGTATATTTGAAGTGAAGGCTACAACTGGAGACACCCGAGTCTCCGACAACTGGATGGTGAACCACTTCGTCCATGAGTTGAAGAGGAAGCATACGAAGGACGTCAATGGAAACCCAAGGGACCGTATGAGGCTTAAAACATCATGTGAGAGGTCGAACTCTCTCCTCTACTGCTCAGACCACAATTAAAATTGATTCTATTTTTGAAGGCTTTGATTATTACTCCACAACTACTCGTGCCCATTTTGGTTGGACTGGGGTTTCATCCGAGGCATGTGTAGGCATTGTTATGATTTAGTATTTCTATCAATTATTGATCCTGCATTATTTAAGATGTCCTGAATTTCACGAGAATGTGAGCACTTTAGGTCTGTCAGGTCATCTTTCCCAGTTCCCATTCTCTCAAAAATAGCAATGGATGTTAAGAATGTCATATCAATTTTGGGGTTAGATTTGAGTAATGGTTTGTAGAGAAGGTCACTAGATTCTTCTTGAGACCCAGTGACAGATTCTTGAGGCAGGAAGTCAAGGGCAAATGATTTTGCGGCCGATCATGATTCAATAGTCACATTTCCCCCTGTACCCATCTTTTTTTAATTAGTAGTGAGGAGTATAATAGTTTTTTTTTCCATTTTATGGATTTATGTTTTATGTATTTTCCATTCCTAGCTAAGGTTAGCAATGTCATATTTTTTAACCCATTCTAAGAAAATGTAGCCTTTATTTTCTACAATTGGGTTCCACAATTTCACTCATTGTTGCATGGTATCACCAAGATAATGAGTAGGCACCAAGGAACACAGTAGCTTTGTCTTGTAGGCATCTGAAGAATGTACAGTCGAGATTGGAGATTTATAATTCTTTCACATCCTTCACTTTGTATGCCCAAATGTACTCGTTGACACATTTAGGTAATTTTTACCATCTCAAATTGCCAACTAATTGCATTGTATAGCACTTCTCTAATATATGTCACCCTCTGGTCATTATGTAAAGATTTGAATAGATTTATCATCTGAAAAATTAATTAGTTGGTTGATAGTTGAATGTTAAAGACTTGTACATATCGACAAGATATGCGCGTACTTCGATTCATGCTAGGACCATGGCATTATCTGATTTTCTTGCTACCTGACACTTTTGATAGCCATCTGTCGAACGGACTCTGAATTAAAGAATTGAAGCATATATATTTTTAAAGAGTAGATTAGTTATCTTATTTTTATGCATTTATTATTTTATGTATTTGCCTTTTCGAGCTGGGATACTGATATCACTTGTCACATTTTTTTATAGTTCTATAAAAATTGGCCAAAGGCTTTAAAAGAAAAGCCTGATCCCATCTAGTCCATTTCCAACGTGTATCAATCATCAACATTGTATGTATCATCCTCTCTTTTATACTCGACTTTTGATTGCATCAGGTTCTTGGTTTTGTGGAGAACATCGAAGATGTTTATGTTGTATATGAACAACACAAGCTTGAAACTCTGGTTTGTATTGTTTGAAATCTCTTCATCGGGTATCTTCAACTATTGTTTAGGCCTAGTTGTGAATCCTCACTATTACAAAATTTGTGATTTGGATTTATTTTCAATGAAATTTTGTAATGGTTCCTGCAATGTCTTTCAAATTGCTACTAATTATATTTGGAGTTTATCTTGTACTTGAGTCTTTGTTTCATTAATTACCATTAATGAAACAAAGAAGGATTTTCCACCCTTTACTATAAAAAATTGTAAACATGTTACGACACTAGTCTGATTACAGGTTTTTGGTTGTCGTCTAATTGAATTGTGCAGTGTATACACTATTTCTTTGCCAAGTGTACTTCCAATTTCCAAAACCCTTGCATTCTATAGTACGACACTTTACATATCAAACGAATTAACCTATATTTATAATATATGAACTTGAATGCCATTACAACAATATAAGTTTTAACAGAATTTAACATCAGCTGGTTGTGATGCATTTTCTTACACATGAAACTTTAAGTAGTCCTTTTTGATTCCTTTTGTTAACATCAAGTTATTGATCGACTTGTTATAGAAGCTGCTAGCAGTTTAGAAATCCCATTCAAGCATTACAGAAACATGTCATGAAAGTTTGTTAAATACCAAGGTTAAAGAAACAGCTACATTTCAAAAATAGTGGGGAAAATGTTTCCCATAATTGTATCAATTTTGTATTTGTGTCTGTATTCTTTCAACATAGGGGACTGCTTTGGTAAGTATCTGAAAATGCAAAATATCTCATATTTGTATCATGTTCTCATGTTTATCTCTGTCTCCGTGTTCTGTGCAACATAGAGAAGCATAAATCACTATAGAATAAGCTAAAAATGAAATTTGTAGATCTTTGTTTTATGAAGAATGCAAAAGAGAACCCTGGGAAGAAAGAAAAGAATGATATCCATGAGCTAAGACTTGAACTATATGGTTTTCTTAAGAAAAAAAGTTTTTTTTCATGACAAGTATATATGCTTTGTGAAAATGCAGTTGCTTTATT
This sequence comes from Iris pallida, assembly GCA_029216955.1. Taxonomy (NCBI): domain Eukaryota; kingdom Viridiplantae; phylum Streptophyta; class Magnoliopsida; order Asparagales; family Iridaceae; genus Iris; species Iris pallida. The sequence continues at coordinate 18,505,378 of JANAVB010023999.1, read as the reverse complement.
CTTAGGGGTGAGCATTCAGTTTATTCGATTTAAACCGAACCGAATAACCAAAAACCGAATAAGCAAAACCGAAAACGAACCGAATTGGCCCAAAACCGAATCAAACCGAACCGAATTAAATCGGTTCGATTTTCGGTTTATTCGGTTTATTCATACTTTTTTTGATTTTTTTTCAGCTTTTTTTGTTAATATATATAGTAACTAAATATACATAGACATATTTAATATATACCTATATATATTTAGTATATACCTATATATATTAATACTTATATATATAGTACACACACACACACATATTATATATATATATATATATATATATATATAGTCCACACACACACACAATATATATATAGTCCACACACACACACACACAATATATATATAATATATGTGTGTGTGTGTGCGTGTGTGTGTACTATATATATATATATATATATATATATATACACACACATATATTATATATATGTTGTGTGTGTGTGTGTGTGGACTATATATATATATATATATATATATATATATATATATATATATATATATATATATATATATATTAATTAAAATTTCTTATTCGGTTTTCGGTTTTGGACCGAAACCGAAACCTAAAACCGAAACCGAAAACGAATAAGAAATTTTAGTATTTTTAAAACCGTAACCGAACCAAATTTTTTTAAAATCGAACCGAACCTCTTATTCGGTTCGGTTCGGTTCGATTCAGTTTTCGGTCCAAAATCGAATAATGCTCACCCCTATTTATTCTTGGTTGATCCCTTTTTCCTTCACTTGGGACTGACTAGTACAGACTAGGAAATCCAGACGACAAGAAAAGAACATGTGCTGGAGACATGGTGTCACATTCAGAGACGAAAATTCAGAAGGAGCAATGCAAGAAGAATGCTAAAAATAAGGCCAAAAATATGTAAGTTACTTATAATTATAAGTCATATTCTTGAGATGTATATGGAACTTTCATAAATAATGATGGTTTCATTAATTTTCATATGTATCAAGCAGTTTGGATATTAGATGTATAGATTTGAATAACAATGTTAGCAAACTGGAATGTTATATTCTGACTCCTGAGATTGATAACACCCAATCCTCCCTCATTTTGATTTTTAACTTAAAATTTATTGTTTGTTGAGTACCAAGAGATAATTTCTAGATGACACCTTTGGTGTGCTAAGAGCAAATTCTGGACTCAATACCTGGAAGAGGTCAGTTGAGTGAATGTCCCTTAAAATATCAAGTCAAACATCATTAGACTTTTTAAGAGCTACAAACTATACATATTTGAAAGTCGTAAAATGCTCGAGCTGATAGAATTTGAATCTAGTTATAATGTAAAATACTCTGCATATAATATGTAGTAAAATACAGGAGTGTAAATTCAATCAAGTGAAATTTGTATGCTAAGAAACCTACGCACTCAACATCATATTTCTAAAAGAACTAAAGCACAATTCAGTCAAGTGAATTTTTTTAGTTCAAATCGGGTAAGGTTAATCAGATACATGTTATGATTTCCCTGTTAGCTTTCTGATATCATTTTTTAGGTAAATGAAACAATGATGCAGCTTTTCGTCATTTTATATCCCTTTTCTCTGCTGACAGACAGGTTGGGAAAGACATGCCAGAGAGAGAAGAAAATTCTTGTAAACATATTGATGAAGCTTCTGAAACTAAACAAAGTAAGCGTTAACCCTAGCATGTTGATTAAGGAATTTTGTTCATAGCTGACTAAGGTATATTTCATGTTGGTAAGATATTGTGAGCATAACATGGTCCATTTCAATTGAAGACGTCTTTCTTTCATCACACTTATATACTACAATGATAACAAATGGAGTAGACTTTACAGTTAATATTATCTATCCATACTACAGTAATTTATTTCATGTATTTCCTTTTTGTAGATTGTCCAGGAAAGTCGTTGTCCAAATTCTAGTTCAGAGGTCAACGAGTATCCCTGGAGAAAGAAAATCGAGTGTAATGTAAGCCTTTAGACTTACTCACTTGAAGATATGTATCACAATGAAGTCTAAGAAGACTGAACTCATATGCAAGTAAGTGAAGTTGAAAAAGAAATACTGGCTCAGTAGCTCTTAACCATGAATATAGTTTAGGCTTTATATAATCTTATAACCAAATCATACAATTTGTTCGCAACATGCAGTTGAAAGGCTGATAAAGAGAACTTGTTGTGTTTATTACAAGCATTGTAACAAAAGATAGATGTTTAGCCTGCCAAGTTTTAGAACAAAACAAACGACATTACACCTCGAAGATGGCTTCACTCATCAAGCACGAGCTTACATATTCAACCTTGCTTATTCCTTTGCATAAATGCATAATTATTAGTTATGATACATGACTACTCTGTTTGGACTGCTCATACAATTACAATATTTATTATTCCATATAGATGTTGATTATAATCCATTCATCCAATAGGCCATAATTGCAATGATCGTGTGATGGCTTCTAGGAAATGTATGATTTTCCCTGTTCAATTTCATGTGATGATTGAAGACTATTATGAACTTATTGAAAAGTTGGTAATATTAGGTATGAAAAGTCATCCAGACAACAATTTAGTGTACATCTTCCCCTTTTTTATCTAATTATGAATATATTGATATATGCATAGTGTATCAGCATTGTATACTTGAACACCATGCATTGAATGGGCTAGATCTGATAACATCATGCGTTGAATGGTGGTTGTATACTTGATAATTCATGGAGCATGGTGGCTGAATTTTACATAACTGAAAATGTCTACTTCCTTCTCGATCCCTAAGTAGGACTCACCTTAGGCCTTCGGATATGGTTTCTTGGGCTTTGTAATGCGAATGTTGTTAATTGGAGAAAATAAACTCACCTCTGATACTTTTCTAGTTATTTTTAGGTGGTTGCTCTTTTGTTAGAATCATTTCAGATGGTTCAGAAATGCAACAGGAACCTATAGATTGGTTAGGAACCAAACGATCTAACCCATAAGAAAATAAGGCTAGGTTTGAGACAGAAAAAAGGATACAACAATTCCTATGTAGATATTTGAGTAAAAGAAAATACATTTAAGTAAAAAATATTTGCCATGTTTAGCTTCTAAAAGAAGCCTTGTTGCAAGACCACAAATACGAGTTGGAACAAGTAGAACAATCTTTTTGGTTAAAGAGTTTAAGCCCTTTTTTAAAACCTGACACCGACAAGTTGCTTCTTTGAGAAGTTGGTACATACACATAAAAATTTGTTGTATAGCTTGTCATTTTGGAGACTAGACTTAAGATTGATTTACCCCAGTTTGCTATACACCTGTAACAAGTGCTGATTTCTTCGAGTTCTAGTTTCATTACTTTTTATGAATGTTGTTTTTTTGTTATTCATCACATGATTTGAGTCGTCTTAATGACTCATGAATTTGTATGTATAGTAGTTGCCTTTTCTTATTGTTTAGCGATTCAATATAATTGTAGATTTTAAAACATTTCTTTTACTGATGTTCGTTTTCTTGTTGTCAATTTTGCAAATACTCCAGAAGATGCATATTTTAAGTGTCTTTTCTTTCCTCCCTCCCCATGGCCAACTTGTTTTTCATTATTTAAGTATGTATTTTGGAATCTTTCTAGTGTTATACAAATATGGGCGACGATCTTGTGATGGAAAAAATTGAGTTAATTTTTTGGGTTAATGTTGGATATACTTGAATGTTTGATAGATGATTCAAAAACAGTGTGTAGTGCTTAATGTTTTGGGTTTAGAATTTTGTATGTAATGGTGGGACAATGGGTTGATTCTGTAGCTGATGGTGTGTGTGATGTATTGTATTTTGGATTTATTTTGGAAATGATGGTAAAGGATGCTGAATGTTAAGCTTTTTTGTTGTTTATCAATTGAACATTATAATTATATATGCATTTTTTGTCTTCAACTTAATGGTAAAGAATGCTTGATGTTGTTAAGCTTTTTTTTGTATAGGAGCTCCGACACATGAAGATACATCTGAGGACAAGCTTGACAACGGCCATGATCATATGAATTATGTTTTATGTGTATTTAAATTGTATGTTTTATAGCTGAAAAATGCAAACAATAATTTCATAAGTATTACTTTTGGGACGGTTATGTAATTGTCCTAGATGTAAACAACATCCTTTTGTGACGCTGGCAAATTTTTCTAGGACGGATGTTATTCGTCACAAACTCTTTTATTTTGAGACAGTTTAGTAAACCTTCATAAACATATAATAATTCAAACTCTTTTGGTACGGTTAGATTTTTCGACCCTAAAACCAAATTAGGACGGTATTTTCCGTCCTAAAACTTTTTGCCACGCCACCCTAGTAGCACTGTTACATACCGTCCTAAAATTCGTCCTAAATTACGATTTAGGACTGATTTGGGCCTTTTAAGACGGATTTTTGGCGTCCCAGAAGGACACTTTTTTTGTAGTAGATGGTGCTTTGAGGCACGGTTACAGGCTGTGTGTGCCTAGTAGAGAGCTCAGGGAGCAGGTCATGCATGAGGCTCACAGATCTCAGTACTCTATAAATCCTGGTGCCAATAAGATGTACAGGGATCTGAAAGAGCACGTCTGGTGGTATGGGATGAAGCGGGAGGTAGCTCTCTTCGTATCCTGATGCTTGGTCTTTCAGCAGGACAAGACAGAAAGGCAGAAGCCAAGAGGATTATTGTAGCCATTGTCCATTCCAGTATAGAAGTGGGAGCATATCACGATGGATTTTGTATCTGGATTGCTGCGTATACTAGGAGGGAAAGACGCGATTTGGGTCATCGTTGACAGGTTGACCAAATCGGCCCACTTTTTGCTATTTAAAGTGTGTACGTCTACTGAGAGGCTTGCAGAGATGTACATGCCGCAGATTGTCAGGATTCATGGAGTTTCGGTCAGCATTATCTCATATCGGGATAGTCACTTTACTTCTCATTTTTGGAGGAGTCTGCAGACTAGTTTGGGCACTCAGCTCAAGTTTAGTACTACATACCACCCTTAAACGGACGGACAGTCAGAGAGGACTATTCAGACGCTCGAGGACATGCTACGGACGTACGTCTTGGATTTTAGAGGATCCTGGGAGGATCACCTACACTTGGTAGAGTTTGCTTACAATAACAGTTATCAGGCCAACATTGAGATATCATCTTTTGAGGCTCTATACGGGCGGAGGTGTCATACACCCTTATCTTGGGATGATGTTGGAGAGCGAGCTTTATTGGGACCTGAGATGGTTGTTGACGCAGCCGAGAAGGTGAAGCTCATTAGGGACAGACTTTGTGTGGCACAGGACAGACATCGACACTGGAACGATAGCCACCAGAGGCCTTTAGAGTTTGAGGTACAGATTAGAGATAGGATTAGATGTAGGTTATTGTTTGTTTTATTTGTTTGATCATGTTTGATTATTTAGTAACTTGAGACCTTGTTTGTGATTAGGTTGGAGACATGGTTTTTCTGAGGATATCTCCGACTCGTGGTATCATACGTTTTGGTGGAGGTGGGAAGCTTAGCCCGCGCTTCATCGAACCTTTCGTGATCAGCGGGAAAGTCAGTGACGTGGCATACAGGCTAGACTTGCCACCTTTACTAGTGGGTGTCCACAACGTATTCCACGTATCACAGTTGAGACGGTATATGGCTGATCATAGCCATGTACTTGATCATTCAGAGATTGAGGTAGGACCTACTCTCAGTTATCCAGAGCAGCCAGTGGAGATTCTGGATCGCCGAGAGAAGGTACTGAAAAACCAGGTGATACCCTTAGTTCGCGTCGTATGGAGGCATCATTCTCCAGGAGAGTCTACCTGGGAGCGGGAGGATGAGATGCGCGAGCGATACCCTTATCTTTTTGGACCTTGAGGTATGATTGTATATCCTTCTCATCAGTTTAGTTTTGCCTTTCAATTTTGAGGACGAAATTATTTTAAGGAGGGTAGATTTGTCACTACCATATTTTAGCTTGAGGGTATTTTGGTCATTTGTGAATTTTTGAATTTATTTTAATTTATTGAATTGGTGATTGCTATTTTTGACTTGGCTAGTTCAGACTTTATAGACTGACCTAAAAGCTAACCCTAGCAATGGTGACTTGTAGGCAATGGTGGGACCCTAGTCTAACTTAAGTCAACTCTATTTTAGTCACTTAGAATCTAGTTTTAAATAGGAGGATTAATAATAGGTGCAATGACTTATGACTTGTGATTTTCATTTCATGACTTATGAAACTAAGCCCATAGGCCCATGACTTGAAACCCTAACCCTAACCAAGCCCATACATGGCCAGCCAACATAGGAATCTCCCCCTATTTAAAATCTTTTCTACTTGTTCTTGCCTCTTTTGTGCTCAACCAACTTTTAGGAAGGAAAGGTAAATCCCCAACTTTCTAAATTCCTATTAAATCCATTTAAAAATTTTTCATCCAAATATTTTGCAATAGTTTTTAACCACCCTCTATTTGATATTCATGGAGAGTGATTTCAGTTTTTCTGCAATTTGAAGGATTTTGCTAGCAACAGGAACCATTTGATTTGGGACTTTTTCTTGATCCTTGCAACCTATAGGTAAACCCTTCAAATTCTTTTTGAATTCTATTTTTCTTATATGGTAGCCTAGATCTAGGTATCCCCTAGCTGTAGTGAAGGTTTGGTGTCGTTTGCATTTGGTTTCGTGTCCGTATCGGACAAGTATCCATTTCCTAGTCTAGGTGTTTGATGAAATGCCACAACAAACCTTTTGTGCTATTTTTGGAAATATTTTTGAATGGATTTTTAGTGCTATGTGTCGTCTATGATTTCGTGTCCTTGGTCTGTGGTTTTGGAGTTGTGTCGTGTCCATACGAGGACATGAACACGTGCACGAGGCCTCAGTTCAGTACCCTGCTACTGGACACTGAGTTCTCTTTACTCAGGACACGGGGACACGCAATTTTTGGGGAGAATATCAGGGCAATGTCTAACATTAGTCTCCCAAAAGTTGGGCTCGAGAGGTTCAATATTCGAGGAGTTCTCCTCCTCGCACTGGTCGCACGCACTGGCAGACACACGTGTTTTTGGCCACTGAAACGTGGTTGGACACGACACGATACACGTTTTGGACATAAGGCAGGGTGTCGACCGTGTAGCCCTACATGTGGGCTACACGTGTGCACGGCCACATGTATCCATGTGGCCTGTGTCGGGTGCTCGAGTCCTTGGACTCACCGCATAACACTGCACTGTATGCACGTGTCTGTGTGTGCTCGAGGTGTCTAGACACGTTGTATCTCGTCATGTGGTGTCATGCCCCAGAATCGGAATACCGAAGAACGGGGGAATAACTCAGCCAGCTACGTATTACGGGTAGATGAATACCGTATAATACGATCAATGTTGTCTACAAGACGAGGGGGTGCATACTTCACTAAAGTCTCGCTAGGGTCAATCAACATCTATTGTCTCAATCATTCAAACAAGAAGAAATAACAGAGAATATATAAGATAAAGCAATAAGGCGTCCCAAACGCTTAGTCAAAATGTTCTTGAGATCTGGCTGTACAAAACATAGCCAGATGATATAGCAAGGTATACACAATTGTTATCAGCTGCAGTCTGATTTAGTTACAATTATGTAAAGGTAAATGCAAGACAGTCCGACTAACATGTCGGTGCCAATCGACAATAAGTACAGTAAATAACAAAACGAGCAAAGAAGCAAAAAACCCACTCGTGTCCTCCTGCGACCATCCCTCTAGTATTGACCATCCTGGAGGCGGAAGTAAGCTGAGTCCTCGGGAGCTGGCTCTAAATCTGGCCATACAAAACCAGAGAGGTTAGACCTCTAATATCAAGTACCGCAAGGAAGCACGATATGAGAAAGTAGAACCAGTGGAAAGAGTTAAGAATATGACAAATAGATCTCGGCTTGCTACTAGGGTTCGCACAATATCACGACACTTCGAGCCAACTTCCCAACCAAACAAGGACAGAAGTTGACCCGTCATGTCCTGACATTCTGCTCGTCTCATTAGTTAACAGAGTAGATACAGTACACAAACAAATCAGTTTAAACGGCCAAGTAGCTACTATGACTTGCTACTGTAAATTCCAAATTATCTTAGAAAAATGCAAATAAGGGATTTCTCAGTTCTTACAATGTACAAGCAAGGCCAGTCTATCCAATAACCAATTGTGCCAATTATGAATTAGACGAGTCCTAGCATGATGCTCGTCATCAATATATATAACATTATAAGCAGATACCACTCCCTGCCCGTGTGGCAGGTTTACAGTATCTGTGGGAACCAGCCGGCATGTCGGGGCACTCATTGTCCCAAGATGGCTGCCATGTAAGAACTCAGGAATCTATTCTCTCCATGAAATTATTATTTTATTTAGCTTAATAATCTCTATGTTGATTGAAATCTCATGCCGTGAATCATGATCATTCAGAATGAGTACTTCCGTACAGAGTACGATATGCATAACTCTATAATTATGCCCATACGGTTAAGTTGTAGGTCTTACATAGCGTAATGCAATAATCAAACCTAGCCACGGAATAATCATGCCTTGACTGGGAGATACACATGTTGTCTTGTAATAATTGAAAATCAACATGTGCCCATATGCCAATGTTTGGATCGGGTAGTCGATCACAATATTTCATGGTTCATACATGAACGTGTCTTATTCAATCCAATAAGATGACTAGCTGGTCTTTTAGTTCCAACTAGGAACGCATGATCAATCATTAGTCAAGGTAACAGTCAATATTAATTCGGGACAAGAAACAGTAAAAAGACACTATTGAATGGCAGTAGCTGGGTATCCATCTATGCGGCTAAATAAGTCAATGTCCCTATGCGGCTGGATAAGTCATGCAATAAGGGCCAAACGGCCATGAGTATATGGCTAGAGGAAACAGGGCTATGCGGCAAGCAGCCGAGGGTCATGCGGCTAAGAGCCACGCGGCTAAAGGGGCTGGGTCCCATGCGACTGAGGATGATGGGCCTCATGCAGCTGGGAAGACATGCAGCATATGTGGCTATGAGCAACATGCGCCTATACGGCTGAGAAGAAATATCTCATGCGGCTACGGATGGTGAGCCTCATGCGGCTGGAAAACTCCATACGGCCGAAACCATTCAGAGTTCATGCGGACAGAGTTAAGTCATATGCGGCCAGATAGGACTCGGGTCTATATGCGGCCAGGGTGTAATGCTCATGCGGCTGGATATAAGAAGCTCATGTGGCTGGATATAAGAAGCTCATGCGGCTGGATATAAGTCAATACCACGTGGCCAGGACTCCCTGCGGCCAGCACTTTATGCGGCCAAAACTCCATACGGCCAGCACTTCATGCGGCCAGGATACTTCATGCAGCCAGCACTTCATGCGGCCAGGATACTTCATGCAGCCAGCACTTCATGCGGCCAGGATACTTCATGCGGCCAAAAGAGACAGCGCTCATGCGGCCGAAAGCCAATGAAGACTTGCCGCATGAAAGCTCATGCGGCCAAGCACTGTTCTTCTTCTCCTACTTTTTCGAAAAGAAGAACCATGGGAAGCCCTTGCTTCCAAGCTCCCTAAATCCTTCATTCTAAGCCCAAATCTGGATTTTCATAGGTCAAAATGGGGTAGAACAAAATTTTTTACAACATGGAAACATCAAAACTCAAAAATAACAAAGTTTACTAGATCAAAACCCAAGAAATCAAAAAAATGTATTAAACTTAGATCTACATGAAATGAGCCATAGAAATTGCAAATACTAAATACTAAAGAGACTTAAGATTTAGTAAGAAAGATGATAGAACAATAATATTGGGGATCCATTATGAAGCAAGTTGGTACTTGCCTATGCGGCTAGGTAGGTGGGGATGAGTAATGGAGGATGAAGAAAAAGTAAATGAGAAGGAGTAATGGAGAGAGAGAATGGGTTTGGGGCTTTAAATGAAAGGGTGGTACGTGGGGTTTGGTTAGGTTAAGAGGAATCACCAATCCAGGAATGATCCAAAAATCGAAATAAACCAACCCAAGCAGAAATAAACTAAAAGCAAGATAAGTGCAGAAAGTAAAATACAGAAAATAATTATCAGATAATTAAGGGAATTAAATACAGAACAAATACAGGATAAAATATTAAATAAATACATTCAAGCCGTACATTTATTAAGACACGTATTCTAGGAACGGAGAGTGACATTTCTACCCTCCTTAGAAAAATTATGTCCTCGGAATTTCAACTCCGAGCAGGATAGAAGTATTAGGGCCAAACAATTCTAAGTACAACAATTTTATCGAACAAACAGTCATTTTACAATTAGCAAGTAATACATCTATATTTACCAATCTAAGATATCAAGCAATCCTACACATAGGGTGATAAGCATGAGGAATCAAGACAATCAAGGTACTCAGAAAGAAATATACCTTGTGAGTCAAATAGGTGCGGTTACCATGATCGGATATCATCCTCACGTTCCCACGTTGACTCTTCTAAGGAGTGATGACCCCAAGCAACCCAGACAAGATTAATTGTTCGGTTCTTGAGTATCTTCTCTCTTCGGTCCAAAATAGATACAGGCTGCTCCTCGTAAGACAGGTTGGTACCAACAACCAGCTCAGAATAATCGAAGATGTGGCTTGGGTGCGATACATACCTTCACAACTGAGATGTGGATGATGAATCTCCCAATGTAGTAGATTTTGTCTTCGAACGGGTACCTTAGAAAACTCCGGTGGTAGGCAACCGCTTAGATGATAGTTTCTTGGTCACAATGGTTGAAATCTTCGGGCTGGAGATATTTGTTTGTTTCACCCTTCCGCTGGCGGAGATTCTCTAAGCAGAGTTGCAGGAGACGACGGGAAGCGTCTCATCCTCTGAACTTGGTTGTTGTAGTCTTTGAAAGACGGACCGTCGGTCTTCTCGTACTGCCGTATTGTTGCAGCAGCCGTTGACAATGACTTGGGTAGAGTGATGTCCATGGGAGGACTCTTTACACACCGAGTCCTCTTCTTTTTTCTTGCGTTTGTGAAGGATCACGTCACGCAAGTCAGATGGGTCTCGAGCAACCACGTTTGCTCCCTGGTTGCGGGAAGACTTTTGGGAACCACACTGTCCGTTTGCCGCTGGGGGCTGGACTCGAGTGGTTCTGTATAACTTCCCATTAGAGGCCCGCATAATAGTAAGCAGAGCGCTCGGATGGTCAGAGGTTGGGACAGCCGACTGAGCTTGCCGAGCTCGCGCTGTCCTAGACTTCTTCACTCTAGTGCCTTAGGGCACATAGTAGGAAGAGTCGAAGTGGTGCTGTAGAGAGTCAGACACATTTTCTTGGGAGCATGAGAGGTCAGGGCCATAGGAGAGGCGGTCGAAGACAGAGCCTGAGCCGCGTGGAGTGGATAATATGCGGCTGGAATCAGCAGTCTTCATGTGGCGGGCAGTCGTGGCCGCATAGTCCTTCTTCATGCGGCTGGAAGTCTCGACCGTATGAGTCTCCTCCATGCGACTGGAAGTCTTGGCCGCATGGACATTCTGCATGCGGCTGACAGTTTTGGCCACATGAGCATCATATATGCGGCTTGCAATCTTGGCCGCATTAGCATCATGCATGTTGCTGGCAGTTTTGGCTGCATGAGCATCATGCATGCAGCTGGAAATCTTGGTCGAATGAGCATCATGCATGCCGTTGGTGCCTTTATTCTACTTCTTCCTGGACCACATGGAGTCCCTCTTTGCCCCTGCAGGTCCAGCATCGTAGTATTTTCCTCTGCCGGACTTGAGGACAGCAGAGTCCTCTATGGCCTAAAGTGGAGCCGTATTAGAGTCGTCCTTGCCGTCTTAGGCAGCAGAGAGTACTTCATCCAGGGCTTGGGGAGAAGAAAATGACTTGGGCCTCCACTCCCTACGAGCCTTCTTCGTGTGGGCTCGCTTCTGGATCGGGCCAGCGCTCCCATCGGAGAGCATTTCTTCAAACGCCTGTTGGTCGAAGCGACGACCATCTTCTGTTGTGTGGAGCCGAGTTTGGCTGCATCCGATTGTGTCACCAATTTCTCAGCCGTGGATAAGTTTGTCCCCAACAGAGTCGCCATCGTGTTTGCCATTGATTATAAAAAAACAAAATAATTTTATGGAAGGACTGGACTTTTACTTCACAATAGAAACTCGCTTATACAAAAAAAGCCTAGGAATGAAAACCTAGGTACAGCAATCTAAGTACAATTGTTTAGTTTTGATTCTGGGGGATGACGATAGAGGCTCGGGAAAGCGACGGCAGCTCTGCCTTACTCCTTGGACGATCGGACTTAGCCTCAGCTCTGATGAAGAAATGCTCTCGGAGTGTGCGGGAAGACTCTTCTGTGCGTGCCTTTGTCGCTCTGCGTATCCAGCCAGGGGTTCCTCTCTCTTTTTTGCAAGGGAATGGCACCTTGCTATTTGTAGGAGTGGGGTGTCATTATTAGTGTTTGCAATGATTGCCCTAAAAAAGTCGGCGGCTTGGGGATTTAATTGCCATTTTTCTTGATCCTATTTTGTTGGCAATTAATCTGGACCACTAATCTTGATTGCAACGAATCTGGACAATTAATGCTGATTGTGTAAAATCCGTATGGGCAATTAATGCTGATTGTCATGAATCCTTGGGAAGCTCGGATCTCCTGCCACGTGTTTAATCCCATGATTACAATAAATCTGCTTTAATTCGGGTAATTATGATGATTGCACTAAATCTGGTTGTTGGAATTTATTGATAAGTCTTGATTGATTTAATGCCACGTGTCTAACCATCATTACGGGAAAACTGATCTTCTGCCACGGGTCATAACCGCGAGCTACATCTGCATGAGGGTAGCATCTTAGGTTTTGAACCGCATAAAGGTGGCAGTCGTATAGGTGTAGCCTCCAAAATCTGAGCCGCATGGGAGTGGTTTCCAATTGAGCCGTATAAGACTAGCCACGTGTCAACGCTGCATGGGCATAGCCTCTCAGTATTTGAGCCACATGGAGATGATCCCCACGATCCGAGCCACATGAGAACAGCGACCGCATGGGGTGGCTTCTTAGGATTTAAGCCGTATGACAATGGTCTCCACGATCCGAGCCACATAAGAGCATCAGCCATATGGGGGGTGGCAGCCGCATAGGAAGCTTTGGTGGTTGGTGGATCGTGCCAGTTGTATAGGAGATTTCCTTCATTTCTCAAGGAATACGCCGTCATGTCAGAGTTCATCATTTCAACTTTAATGTCAGAGTTATCACTTTATGTCAGAGCATTTAATGGGAGCAGTCACTTTATGGCCAGCTGTAAAAAGCAAGTTGCATAGGGCCACGTGATTCTTTCCTGAGCCGCATGAGGCTATTGGAGAATTTTTGAGCCGCATGAGGCTCCGATAAATTCCTGAGCCGCATGAGGCTCCTTCTGTTTTGAGCTGCATGGGCTTCTTCTGTTTTGAGCCGCATGGGCTTCTTCTTGTTCTTTTCCATGCTTCTATAAGACCCCCTTCAAAGTTTTCAATTTAAAAAATTAAAATACTTTGAATAAGAAGCATGGCTATATATGAGCTCCGCTGGCCGCATATGATGTTCTGGCCGCATGGACTTCTTGGCCGCATGGCCTGTCTGGCCGCATAGACTCCCTAGCCGCATGGGCTCCCTGCCACGCGTGCGTCTCATTAATTGCCCTTAATTCGTTTTAGAGCCGTCTTTTGGAGGAATCCCAAGAGTTGGTTCATTAAATATTTGGATTTTATGTCCTGGGTGAATCTTCTTTATGAGAGGGGCGAAATCCGAGGAGTGAGTTTTACCTGCAGCACACGACCCGAAGTGGTTATCGGTCTACGTGTCCCCCCTATGTCTGCCTATAAATAGGGGTGTTTTTAGGACAGAGAAACTTCTTTGCTTTCTTTTGTCTTCCTCTTCTCTTGCCCTAAGCCACTGTCTTTGTTTTCCTTCTCCGATCATCAATCGACGATGGCCTCCAAAGCTTTCAAAGCTTCCAAAGCTTCCAAAGCTTCCAAGGCCTCTGCTGCGGCGAAAGGCTAGAAGGCGGCAGCTCCCTCGCCGACTGTAGCGCCCCCCGTCCATCCTGGCGTCCATCCTGCAATCAAGGGTAAGGACAATGTGGAAGATCGAACACTTCAAACCCTAAAATAATGGCTCTATTGCATGTTTTTATGCACAAGCCCTCTTCCCCTCAGCATTCAATGCATTCTTCGTCTTTACTGAACTGTCTAAAGTTCAGTATGATGAAGCCGCATATGTTGTATAGGCCGTATGTATATCCTACGTCAGAGCCGCATGGGGGTATACCCCATATCCGAGCCACATGAGAGTTTGTCTAGTAGCCGCATAGACACTTCACAAACTGAACCGCATAATGACCCATCGAACAGAGCCGCATAAGTCTTTCTGAATCGAACCGCATGAAGCCCCCTAAAATAGGACCGCATAAGCTCATCTGGACTGGGCCGTATGAGGCTCTGGCCATCTTCTAACTTTGTTTCTTTTATCTTTGATTCTTGCAGCATTCCTGCCGAAGGCTGAGATCATTGTGAAGGAAGAGATGATGTCTCCTTTCATCAAACACAAGCCATTACTCGTTAAGGAGGAGATGATACCAAAAATGGAGGAACAAAAAGAAGAGCTGGCGCCTTTTGAAGTTGCTGTAAAGGAGGAGCCCCAGTCTGACGGCGGTAGTATTGGAAGTTCTGACCCTCCTGCTCCGGATGAGGATTTTGTTCAAGTATATCCTTCATATGCAAAATGGTTGAGGGATTGGTATATGCGCCCCCGTAACTAGGATTCGTGGGCTCTCATAAATGTTCGTCTTTTGTCTTGATATTTTTGTCTGTCTTTAGCTGTAGTTTGTGTTTTGCTTCTTTTGGACATCAATGTAATCTTATTCCTTCTTGTCTGAATGAAATGATAGAGAACTTTTCTGGCTTACTCATGAGATGTAGTCATATGAATGTAACCGATTTTGAATGACCGGAATACATTCGCTCTATTCTTTGCTTGTAGTAGTTGCCCCAATGAGAGACTTTTTGTGGACCTATTATCCTTGGCGTACCCTGGTTCTGGATACGAATAATACGTTGAGAGGGAACCAACATACTAACTCAAAGGTAATGAGGACATGGTAAATATGAGGGTTTCTTCGATGGAGCCTTCCCACTCAGAGGTAATAAGGATATGGCAGGAGGGGGCTCAGCGGAGAATATTTGTGGTCAACAGTAGACATTTGTGGGCGTATTATCCTTGGCGTACTTCGGTTTTGGGTACGGATAATAAGTCGAAAGGGAACCAACATACTTATTCAGAGGTAATGAGGACGTGGCAAGCATGAGGGTTTCTTCGATGGAGCCTTCCTACTCAGAGGTAATGAGGACGTGGCAGGAGTGGGCTCCATGAAGGGGTACATAGAACGACTCAGAGGTAATGAGGACGTGGAAGTTCTATGTAAGGGGGTGATTTGTTTTTGGCAGAAGTGAAACAACTCAGAGGTAACATCGACGTGGTTGTTTTGGGAAATTCGTGGATCTGTTACCCTTTTTGGTGCACTGAAAGTGCGGGTAGTGGATCATGAGGAGGGAGCTCTTTTAGGAAGAAAGTTCAGGTATGATCATACATGACTTACTACCTAAAAGACGCGATATATATTTATCTAGAGTGACCGGAGTGTAAGTTCAGCGGTACCTACGGGTACATAACTCGACAATCTGGGGAATATGGAGTCAGAATGTAAGTTCAGCGGTACCAGAGGGTACATAACTCAATAATCTGGGATTTGGAGGATGTTGTTTCAGACATAATACTTCTACAGGAACTTGTCGTTGATGGGCAACATGAGCAAGTCTCCATTTTGTTTCGTGAGGCGGTAAGCACCGTTGGAGAAGACAGCCTCAAAGACAAATGGACCTTCCCACTTTGGCTGGAATTTGCCAGCGGTTTTGTGAGTCATAACCATCGGCCTCCGAACTGCCAGAACGAGATCGTCCACTTGGAATGTTCTAATCTTAACCTTCTTGTTGAAGGCTCCCGAGATGCGTGCTTGGTATAGCTCGATTCGTTGTTGAGCTAGTAGGCACTTTTCATCCAAGGCCTCCAACTCTTGTAGCCGGCGACGGTAATTATCGTCCGTCGTCAATCGATAGGTAAGGGCGACGCGGAGCGAGAGGATTTGAGTCTCCAACGGGAGAACTGCCTCACTCCCGTATACCAGGGAGAATGGTGTGTTCCCGGTGGCTGTTCGTACTGTAGTACGGTACGCCCATAAGCATTCGCCGAGCTTCTCATTCTAGTCGCGCTTGTTTGATGACACGAACTTCTTGAGAAGCTTGATGATTGTTTTGTTGAATGCTTCAGCCAAACCATTAGCCGCTGAGTTGTATGGTGTTGAAGTAATATTCTGGATTTGGTATTTGTCACAGAACCGATAGAAGGCGTGGCTCGCAAACTGCGGACCATTATCGTGGATGATCCTTCGGGGCAGTCCAAAGCGATAGATGACGTGATGCTTGAGGAAGCTGATCACGTTTGAAGTCTTTACTTCTGCAAGCGGAACAGCTTCCACCCATTTGGAGAAGTAATCTGTGATTGCTAGTATGAAGCAATGTCCTCGGGACGAAGGTGGAGTGATTGGACCGATGATGTTTATTCCCCATGCTTCGAATGGCCAGGACTCTACTGTCGGATGTAGAAACTCGGATGGCTGATGGATGAAATCTGTGTGGACTTGACAGGCTTTGCACTTTCTTGCATAGTCTATCGCATCTGCTACCATCGTGGGCCAGTAATAGCCCATCCGGCGAAGACGGTCTTGTAATTTTGGACCAGGTTGATGGTCCCCGCAGACACCGTCAGGAGCTTCGCATACGGCTTCTTTGGCTTCTGTATTTGATAGACACCGAAGCAGTAATCCATCGTAGGATCGTCGATACAGCATCTTCGTCTCTGTATCGTAGAAGAATCTGAGGGAACGCCTTCTGATAGAGGTGGCCTCCTTTGGGTTTTCGGACAAGATGCCATAGACTATAAAGTCTATGAATGGCTGTCTCCAGTCTGGTGTTTCGTCAACCGTCTGAGCAGAATGACTCGCCACAAACTGAATTTTATTCTTGGGACAGACCAGTTCGTGGCCTATCACATCCACCGAGTGGTGAGCATAGTTCGGAACTGCTAAGGAAGCGGCAAGGCCAGCTAAGGCATCGGCTTCGATATTTTGGAGTCTGGGAACGTGTTCTATGAAGAACCCTTCGAACGACGAAATGATGCTGATCGTCGTTTGGTGATAGGGGATCATGTCTTCATGGCGGACTTCATATGAACACCGGATCTGATTGACGATTAACTGCGAATCGCCGTATGCTTTAAGGTATTCTATCCCCAGTTCTTTTGCTAGTCGGAGGCCAATGACTAAAGCATTGTACTCGGCCATATTGTTTGAACAGGGCTCCGTGAGGGAATAAGCCCGATTGATCACCAACCCGGAGGGAGAAATCAGCACCACCCCGACTCCAACGACGATGTTGCCCTTGGGCCCAGTTCTGGAAGCGTCGTCGAAGAACATTCGCCATATGGAATCATGAGAGGCCACATGTGAGTCGGCAACCTTATCTGGAATCTCTTCGTATATCCTGGTTGACTTTGAACCTGGATGGGCTGCTAAAAAATCTGCCAGAACTTGACCTTTAATAGCCTTTTATGGGACGAAGATCATGTGGTAGGGAGACAAAAATATCGCCCATGTAGCAAGGCGAGAGCTGAGTGCCCCTGGCTTGGTCATGAGGACCCTGAGGGGGTTGACTCATGAGATCACATGTATGGTTTGTCCCGTGACATAGTGTCGCATCTTCTGAATAGCGAACACCAGGGCGAGGCATTCCTTCTCCACGGTGGTATATCGGTGTTCCGGCCCCATCATCATTCGACTGAGGTAATATATAGCTTGCTCATGGCCTGCCTGGTTGTTTTGTGCTAACAGAGCGTCGAGAGAATGTTCCATCGCTCGTACACAGAGCAGGAATGGTTTTCCAGCAACCGGGGCAACCAGGACTGGAGGGTTCGTCAGATATTCTTTGATGCTGTCGAAAGCACGCTGGCACTCTTTATCCCATACGAATGAAACGCCTTTCTTCATGAGGTGGGAGAATGGCTGACACCGTCCGGAGAGGTTGGAGATAAACCTCCTGATGTAGGCTAGCCTCCCTTGAAGACCTCGGAGTTCACGGAGATTTCTCGGGGGACCCATCTCCATGATTGCCTTCGTCTTCTCAAGGTCTACGTGGATACCCTGGGAGGTAATGATGAAGCCCAAGAACTTCTCGCTGGATACACCCAAGAAGGATTTTGTGGGATACATTTTCAACTTGTGCGCTCGCATCAGGTCGAACACTGTCCTCAGATCATACAGATGATCTTCCTTAGAGCGGCTTGTCGAAGCGAGTCTCCTTCGGCCTAGGCTTGTCGGTCGTCGAAGGCTGCGAAGGTCCTGGAGCATCAGCAGCTGTTGGCTTATGATCTTCAGCTGGGTTACCCGGTGGAGGTTGGGTTTGTGCGCCGGAGCGGGTAACAACAGTAGCTTCTTCGACATCTGTCGAGATTGTGCGGCATGATTTGACTTTCCTATTCTTTTTTTTGCTAGTGGAGGGAGTACGGACTGAGTCACCTCAGGTACCAAGTCTGTATGGACCTACATGATCTCCCTCCGTGATGTGGTAAGGGGGACTAAGCCAGCAGCCTAGTCTCGGGGAGGTCGAAGGTTGGCGACTTCCATCTTTGCTCTGGGGACAGGCACTACTCCATCTTGAGTCTCTGTCAGAGGGAAGTTGCCGAATTGTACTGACACCATGTTGGCTGCCACGGTTACCTCCTCGAAATCAATGGCCAGAGCCGTCGAATCGATGAGATGCTGGATATATCGCTTCAATTGGAAGCAGTCCTGCGTGGCGTGGTGGACGTAACGATGGTAATGGCAGTACTTGGGGCTTTCCATCTCGGCCGACCGAGGTTCCCGTCTAGGTGGAGGGAGCTGGATTCTATCTTCTTGTATGAGCATGTCCAAGATGGGCTTGACATGACCGTCTTCGAAGGAGTAAGTCATCTGCGGCCACGACTTTTCAGCTATCTTTGATTCAGGCTTCTGGGTTGCGTTGGCCACCATAGCCTGTTTGCCCTTATTGTCTCGGTTATTGGAGGAATTACCCCCGTTGTTGGTGTTGGCATTAGGGCGTTTGCCCTTGTCCTCTCCCTCCAAGATGTGTAATCCCAGTTGGCGAGCCTTCTTCAACTTTTCTTCGGCGCTAGTGGCACTAATGATGAACGTCCTCCAGTCCTTAAATTGACTTTCACCCATCCAGAGGCTGATTGTTAGGAGCAGTCTCTTTTGGCAAATTTTAATTAAGGAGGAATCCGGATTTCCAGACGGCAACTTCATTGCGGTTTGGCGAAACCGCTCAATATAGTTCCTTGTCACCTCCTTCTCCCCTTGAACAACATCCATGAGGGTGGACATCGTCACGTCTTGTCCTACTTCGTAGAACCTCTCCAAGAACATACGCTTGAAGCCGGCAAAGGAATGGATGCAGTAGTCTGGAAGGTTGCGGTACCAGTCGAAGGCGACCCCTTCCAATGCCCCGATGAATAATCGTGTAAAGATGGCGTCGTCATGGGGCAGATGGTCGGTTGTGACCTCGAAGTAAGTAATGTACCGACTTGCGGAAGTCTTGCCATCATAGGGATTGATGTTGAACGGCTTATATCTTGGTGGAAAAGGGACATCCCTCCATGCAGCAGGGTATGGTTGCCGTATTCTCACTACAAGAAAAATGGCTTTTCTTGACGGTTTTTCCCCGTCAAGAAAGACTTTTCTTGACGGTTTTGGATCCGTCATCTAGGCCCCCGTCAAGAAAAGTCGACACTTTTCTTGACGGTTTTTTGTTTGTATCCTTGACGGTTTTAAACCGTCAAGAAACATGCGTTATCTTGACGGTTTTAAACCGTCAATAAAACAAACAAAAAACCGTCAAGAAAAGTGTCGACTTTTCTTGACGGGGGCCTAGATGACGGCTAATAACCGTCAAGAAAAGTCTTTCTTGACGGGGAAAAACCGTCAAGAAATTGTTTTTTGGTGTTTGCAAACCGTCACGAAATGAATTATTTTTTGACGTTATTGCAACCGTCAAGGAATAAAAAAATTTGCCGTTTTACAACCGTCAAGATAAACATAATATATTCCAGAAATCCAATTACCAAATACACATAATTACACAGAATCCAATTCCAGAATCAATATATAATATCACAAGCATCACACAACTATAATACACAATTTTTATATTAAAAAATACGTTGTTCGTACATCCAAACATCCAACAAGTACATCCAACCACAAACACGTTCGTACACCATAAATATCCTAAACATTTATAGGAGTAAATTAACCAAAATATCTCTGAACCCAGAGCAGCATGCAACAAGTACATCCAACAAGTACATCCAAACGTCCAACCACAAACACGTTCGTACACCATATATACATATCCAAAACATATTTACAGGAGTAGATTAACCAAAATATATCTGAACCCAGAGCAGCATTTCCTTTAGGTTAATCTGCAAACAAGGTGAACATAACATTATAAGTCAGCAACACAACTGAAATTCAATCAAATTTTGAATGGACAGAACAATCTAGGGAGGACTCAAATGTTGCAGTAGTTTAAATGTGCAGGAAATCAGTTGGGGAAAAAAATACAGAAATAGAGAGACAGTTCAGTTTAACATTCAATTCCCAATTAACATCAACAACAACCCCCAACCATCTCAGATATCACAGCATAGAAAACAACTAAGGTTAAACCCAGTTGAGTTATAACATTCAGTTCTTACTGAAAACTCAAATTATTTAGCAATTTCAAACCCAGACTAAACCCATATTCCCAGATTTGCAGTTCATAATACCCCCATATACTAGTTAACATAGGATACAATCTCAGATTTATAAAATGGAACCCATTCTCAGGTTGGGGTCATATCTGTCAATACTCAGTCCATTAGAAACCTATGATATCACAAACAAATGCAATGTATAAAACTCCCAATTCTGGAAAAGCACAACTAATATACATAGGTAACAGAAATCAAGCAAAAGTATCATGTTAGTTTTTGAAATCAAGAAAAACATGTGAGTATCAGAACTCTACATCAGAAAACCCAAGTATACATATGAGTCTCAGGCATGGTTGCATGTTACCATATCAATTTACATTTAGCAATCAAGTAAATTTAATGAACATTAAAACTCAGAAATGGTTCAGTTAAGCACTCAGTTTAGCACTCTTAACATATTAAGCAATCCCAACACCAATCTCAGGTTTTAGACATTCATTAAGAACCCAGTTATATTCAACAAATCAAAGACTCCATTTCTCAGTTAACATGTGAACTCAGGTTTCAAGCATACCAAATAAACCCAGTTATATTCAACAAATCAAAGACTCTTGCTATTAAAACCCCATTACTTGTCATGCCACAGGGCTATACCAACCAAGGTTCACAGTATCGGTATCGGACTATTCCTATGAGTATTGGTATCGGCAATATCGGTAGTATCGGCTGTATCGGATCGGAGTATCGGATTTTTTGGTATCAGAAAACAGACAATTATTAATAAATTATTTACATTTAAAAACATATATTTTATACATTTAGGCATAATTTTAAGTATTTTCAGTGTTATTTCTTAGTAGTTTTGAAACTAAATAAAATATTAGTCACCTTACCGATTGGCTTACATACAATAGATTGATTTTCTTCTTTTACATGCTTTTACAACCTTATTATGCTTTAAACCCTTGTTGATTTGTCTTTTTCGTTTAATTTTTCTTTGCCGAATTGTCCGGAAAAGAGACCCTCATTGTCGGTATCGGCCAGTATCGGGTATCGGTCGGTATCGGATCGGGACATGCCAAACCGTATCGGTATCGGCCGTATCGGATCGGTATCGGCCGATACTTTAAACCATGATACCAACCCTTCACAACATGCCACTCCCATGGACAACACTCTCACTGGCCTGCTCCCAAGCACTGGCCATTGCCCAATATGGCCTGCTGCTAAGTTAGGGGGACTAAGCCCCTGCCAACTCAGGCCTAAGTCCAATCCGGTTGCTCCCTCACCTGCCACTCCAAAACCTGTCACTTGCACACACTGTAGGCAGGCTTCCCTCTTGCTACCCTATGCAATGAGGAGGCAGCCCCCTTCCTGCCACTGCAATGCAGGCCACAAGGCTTGCTGCATTGGCCTATCCTGGCCTATGCCCTGTATTTTGCCACTCCCCTGCATCCTCTATCACACTCACACTTACTCTAGTCCCTTCACAAGCACAGGCCTTCACTTGATACCCTCTCATTCACTTATCACTACTCACATGACACTCAAGTGTTCACTGGAATTGGCCTATGGCCAAAGCCCATAAACACACTTAGATAGGAACCTATCACAGAATACTCTAACTCTAAAGCCCAACTCACTGACACTCACAAATTCTAACTGATACTCAAATTCCTAACTGACACACTAAAGAAACACACACTGTCACATATATATGTATGTGTATTGACACACTTACATCACCCCACACCAGTACATATGATATTTTTTTCATATAAATATACATAGACACATCTGGAATTACCTACTCTACCTACTACAGGTGTTTTCAACTAGTGGATGATACATGGGTATCAGTCCTAACTCTGATACCAAGCCCCAGTCCCCAAATCTGATGCCTCGACTTGGCCAACACTTTTACACTACTGTACAAGGCCTAGCAAGGTCTTCACATGTTTGTGCAGGCCCCAAGACCCTGTACAGACCCAAAATCAGGCCATAGGCCTCACTGTTCAGGTAACATATTTACATTACATTAGTGCACTGTACCCCTAACCTGTACACTGACACCATACAACAGGTTTTCCTGTTCCTGGATGCATTTACTCATGTTGCCACTTCCATATCCAGACTTGCAACCCCTATACTCCTGATCTGGGCTACCTCTATAGGACTGATACCTAACCCTACCCAACTGATAGATGATCTCCTCCTAAATCCATACTACATACTGCTACACTCACTCTCTATTAACACACAGAGAAACACATGACACTCCTGAGCAGCTCTAAGGACATTCTTTTCTCTTTTTCTTTTTCCAGAAATAATTACAGCACCATCCTACATACACAAATAAAAGGGCGAGACTTTGACCTGATGCAAGCTTCTGGTTGCTAGATGTTGGAATAAAATAATTAGAAGCACAATTTTCTCCAATAGAGGAAAGACAAAACTAACGCTGAATCAAACAAATTCCTCAAATTTGAAAAGCCCAAAACCAAATTTCAGCACAAAACCCAAATTCCTTCCAAAAATGGGTTTCCATCATCACCATTTTCATTTTCACAAATATGGACGAAAGGAACAGGATGATGATTGGTATGACCAATCTCAACTCTCTTTTTGCACCCTAATTCCAATGTATAGTGTCAATGGCATTGATCATGATAACATTATTGCCCACAAGAGCATTAGTGAATTCTGGGAATACAAATACATGGCTGTTACTCTATTCTTGATGCAACAGCTAAATATGCAACAACTAAATTGTAGTTTCCAAAGCTTCTCAATGCAATAACTAAATTGTAGAGTTTCCAGAGTTGGTTGTAAATTGATATTCCTCTTTCTAACCAACATCTATTTCTCTTTCTAATCAACATCATAGTCTACCGTCTTATACAAATATAATTAGAGACTGACCTTGTTGCAGCAAACACAAAAACACCAATCAAGGCTTCCACACCATCTAATTCAGTCAGCAGCTGCATATAATATAGTGAACTCAATTATGACAATTTCATGATCATAACCACTAAAGAGTGTAGCCTTTGTTTGAGGTTACAAACCCAGATTGTATTGCTAAAAGATGCTGCAAATGTATTAGCTATATATTATGGTCGCAAACCATCCCAATATAATTTATGTTTACCTTTTAAATCTTTTGACACTTACTTGGAGAGGAATTTTGGACACTCCTTTCTGCATAAGAAAAATAAAAATATCAGTATCCACTATATTTTTTTAGGAGATCAAGTGCTATTTCAAATTAAAGATTAGACATTGTCAGTGCAAAAATTATGATCGAGCCACATAATGAAAGAATAGTAACGTTCATTATCATCGACGGATTTACATATTAAAGCATAACAAGGCCTGAAACACTTAAATACCTTTTCATCATCACAATGCTCGATAAAGGTTTAATCCATCATGTTAATTATTCAAATACATGTAACCGAGTGATAAATTAAGATGGCTTGTAAGATTTGAAAGGAGGAATGAAAAAAATTGAGATTAGGAAGGACATAGATTATGAAAAAACATAGACGAAGTATTCATCTCAACCAGGTTTAGGACTTCCAAAATGTAGTTTATTATAATCTCTGAATATACAAACACAAGTACTAACTGAGAAAAAAATCATTAACTGAGAAAAAATTCTTTCTCATGGGCCTTCCATCAAGAAATTCCACTTCTACTTCATGATGCAGGAGCACCATATCCAGTGAGACACATGTCAGGTGAGAAAGTGAAACTGTAAGATCAATTTCTGACCCAGAAGATTGTCATGATTTGTAATAGAAAAGCAATTTAGCAAGTGAAACTATAAGATCAAGTTCTGATGTGATATAGGTTTAATAGAATGCTAATGAATATGGTTCCCATGGTTGGAATTCTAGAGTTGATTTTTATACATAATCCTCACATTAATAGACTCTAATGTGATATTATATAACTAATTGACTCCTAATAAATATGCTTCCTTCGAATTTTGACACTATATTTGATTATCCATAACCCAGTAACTTTTTTTTGAGATTATCTGTAACCTTCTAACTGTTGTATTGGTAGCAGAACATGCACAATAATAATAAAAAATGCAGAAATGACTTCTCCTTTTCTGGTTGGTGTGTGTGTCCCTCGATTCTTGGTTGCAAAGAAAGTCTTTGAACACTTTATCCTATCCGACAAACTGCTACTCTACTAGCATGCATCTTCAGTGTTTCAATAAAGACAACTACCACAAGCCACAAATTTATAAAAAAATGTTTACTTATTTGTACCAAAAAACATAAGTACCTGCTCATCGGCAGAGTAGGATAATCTCTCTTCCATGCGTAAACACACAACATCAAATACACTAGAGCAAGTTGCTGGAATTTCCACATTCTCATGAAGTCCCAGAAACCTGATTCAAAACGGACAACACCATGGTGAGCCAAATGTAGATTTCCAACCCATAGGAAAATATCATTTTCCATGGAAAATAACTATTTTCATGGAAAATGATGACAATCAAACACCCAAAATAAGTTTTCCATAGAAAATTTTAAAATTCCATGGAATTTTTCTCCTAAGAAAATAATTCCATGGAATTAATTTCTTTTCCACATATTTTCCACCTTGCAATCAAACGCACCTTGCAATTAGAGAAAAGTGTTTACATGCAAATCAAAGTAGCTTTATGTCACTATGCATTTCAATGTGTATTTGGATATTGCTTTCAACAGGATAATATCTGCTGTCAAAATTATTTATAGGTGGTATCTTGAAGCCAACCGGTAGTGAAGATAATAATTTCCTTTTCCAAAAATATTTGTCAAAGCAGTCATAATAGTGAAGACAAAGGTACACAGGTGGTAGTTTAATCCAAAGATTTTCCAATAGGAGTTTGTTACTCCTAAATGTTTCATAACCTAAAGGTTATCTTCTGGGTAATTTGTTAAAAGTGAGAGGATGACAAGAGTCTATAATTGGTTTGCCAAGAAAAAATGGATACTGTTACATGGCAATATGAGAATGCTACTGAAATATCAACAATAATACTTCAGTTAATGGTAGATGTGCTACATGGCAATGAAAACAACTTTTAATAAGTTGCAAGAAGGAAAAAAAAAGTAGCAGTAACTAACTTGATAGTTTTGATTGTCTCCAGTGCCATTGTTTCTTTGCAGAGACCAAGTGTAGTCACCATTCTAACCATTTCTTTTTCATTCCCAATTATACCTTCCAGTTTTCCCTTGTTTGCTGAATTTGAGATCTTGCTCGCCAGAAGATCAATCAGGAAAGCCTTGAACGTTGGTCTTTGGCCTCCTTTCAGGGAAGGGCGAACTATAATCTTCAAGTGAGTTCTGATTAACCAGGTGGCCCATTAAGTAAAACTTTCTCATGGTATCGTAATTGTGATTAACAACTATAATCTTCCTAATGAGTGACCGGCTCTTGAACAAGAGCATAATCAAATTGCTAAATATTCAGATAAGAAGATATGTATACTAGCAAAACCTTGCTTACAAACACATGTACATACACATACATAAACAGTATATCCTACTGGTACTACTAACTAATCTAACAACTCTTAACAAATATATGAAAAGGAACTTCAAGTTGGATTCACATTAAGCTATCTTATCTAATATTTTCCACAAAATAGGGTGGAAGTTCCTAAGAAAATGAAATATCATCATATATCCTAGAAAAACAGAGAATTCCACGAATTTGCGACTGCACGCCATCCAACCAACTGAAGTTTCAACAACTCCCCTGCTTGATGACTTAAATGCTAATATTGTTGTTTTTGATGAGTTGAATGATCAGGCTTCAATATTTTCAAATCTTTTTAGAACTTAGCAGTTCCAGAACTTGATTTCATATGGCAGTATGATAATTCTTCTTTAAATGGAATGAATGTATAATTCTAGTTACTAATTGTAGAAAAAAAGGGCAATTAATTAATAAATTGAAGACGGGGCGAAGAATCGAATAGATCTTGACATGGACGGTCCTCGTGGCGAACTCGACGTCAATGGTCGACTTGGATTACAAGCAGAACTCCTTCTCCGATGTGGATTCAGAGTGGTCACCAACCTAATGAGCTCCTTCTGTAGGGCTCCCCCTTGCTTGGTCCTCCGGTGGGACGTGGCGCCAAAGCTGGTGGTCACGACGTAGCTGTCAGTCCCCTTGCACATGCTCGCCATGACCCAGTCGTTGCTCGCCTTCACCCCGGCCCGGGCCGACTCCTCCAGCTCGACCCTGACCTCGGCGGTGGCCACCACCATCGACACCGTCAGGCCCGTGCCTGACCAGCGGCCTCCTGTACTCCTCCACCATCCTCTTCACCTCCACCAGGTGGCTCTCCGACATGGCCTCCGCCGCTCGGCCTCACCAGCAGTGAGCCGGCTGAGAGCGGCGGGGGGGAGGGCACCGCTTAGGCGGGCGTCGGGGAGCCGGACGGCGGCGATGCGGAAGCTGTCCGGGCGATAGCAGACCCCGGTCCAGTTCCTCTCCAGGGGCTAGGTCGAAGAACTAGGGTTAGGGTTAGGGTTTCTCTATTTTCTTCTGGCCCTCCATAGAGCATCCAAATTTGTGGAGAAAACTAGGGTTAGGGTTTCTCTCTTAGGGTGGTGAAAGAGGAGAGGAGTGGGGGGCTCTCTCTCTAAAGGAGGAAAAAGTTAGGAAGAGAGGAGGAAAGGAAGGGGATGATCGGGAGAAAGTTTGTTGGGTTCATCCATTAAAAGGAACCACAACCGTCAACACATAAATTTTTTGAAAAATTTACTAAAATGGCAGTTGAAAAAATCCCGCTAAGTTTTTGGCACATACATTACTTGACGGTTATCACCAAAACCGTCAATAAATAAATTGATGTTTCTTGACGGATCCTCCGAAACCGTCAACGTACATGGTATAAAATTGCTAATTTAACAAATAAAATGGCCTCTCTTGACGTAAGCCTAAATACGTCAAGAAAACCACTATTGTTGACGGCTTTTGACGACCGTCAACTTATAAACCGTCAAGAATCGTCTTTTTTCTTGTAGTGTCTGAGGTCTTGGAAGGTTTCTCGGGCATGAAACATGGCCCGGAGCTCCTGGACCTCTCTTCTTGCCTTGCTAGCCTCATCCGCGGTGGTGGAAGCCAATATTTCAGGAGGATTGTCGCCCGGGTTTAGTGCCGCTGAGTTCGAGTCCACATTGACTGCGGGACCCAAGCTTGTTTGGCCAGGCGTCCTTCCTTGCAGAGTTGGAATAGACGCTTTGATTTCGTCCACGAATTTGACCAAGGTACGCAGTATGGCCTCCAGGGTGTCGATTCGTTGGCGATCACTGGGACCGTCTTGATTGTCGTTTGTCATGAATGCCGTCCTCACACGAGCCGAAGTGGAAGGTACGGTGGACGACGTGCCCTCTGAATCATACCCTTGTACAGAGAAGTCGACGGGGTATGTGGGAATGTTTTCCTCTGGTTCGGACTCAGAAGGAATAGTACCCTCAGCTTCAGAGCTTGCCTCGTCTTGAGAGTCGCGAACATCCTCGGGGACGTCGGCACCTGCTGTATCTGTTGGAAGAGTCGTTTCCCCGGGCTCATCTCCTTGGAATATCGGATTGTCGTGGATATTTGGAGGAATACTACCCCCGGTTCCAGCGACCCCCAGTGATGTGGATGATGAATCTCAAACTCTGCCACAACTCTATAGTACTTCTTCTTGAATCTTGCAGTGAAATCGTCCAAAGCAATAGGACGTCTGATGCCCACTTCTTCTGATTCCACCAATCACGTGCAAGGTTCTGAAGCAACAGCTTCACTAGATCTACATGTTCTTCCGTCGGTACCTTAGCTGCTGTCAGAATAGCCTCAATATCCTTAAGCCATGCATTTGCTGAAATGGCATCTTCCGTGCCCTCGAAACGACGGGGGTTGTACTTGTAAAATCTGGTTGATGCTCCTAAATCCGTCCTCACTCCTCTTTCCAAAGCCGTCTGCAACCCTTGGTTGAGTAACACATTCTGCTCTTGTAACTGAGCGTGCATGCGTTGCTGAGCCAACATCTGATGTTGCTGAGTAGCCATCATCCTCTCATGATCTCCAGAAGTGCTGGCGTTTCTACTTCCACGGGGGTAGGTAGAACTGTTGGTGGTGGTGGAACCTCCGGATACTGCAGTCCAGCTGCTGCTTCCACTATCACATCTTCTTGAATGGTCTCTTGCGGTAGTACTGGCCCTTGTTGCTGATCAACATGGTCAGGTTGTTCATGTTGCCCTTGTTGTTGCCACCCAGCTCTGACAGATGCGAACGAAGCGCCCCTAAGGAAAGGGACAAGAGAACAATCAAACGATCGGACAGGAAGGATCAATGAAGTCAAAGGATACTAGAATATCAAAGTTAGGATTGAGAACAACAAATCATGAGATCAAGGGGAACCATGTGTGATTGAGACATCCTATAAAATAAATACCCCACAAGTCTAAAATCAGACCTGCATGGGCCCCCACTAAAACCTTGTCACGACCCAGAACCGAAATACCGGAGAGCGGGGGAATGACTCAGCCAGCTACGTATTACAGATAGATGAATATCGTATAATACGATCGATGCTGTCTACAAGACGAGGGGGTACATACAACACTAAAGTCTCACTAGGGTCAATCAACATCTATTGTCTCAATCATTCAAACAAGAAGCAATAACAGAGAACATATAAGATAAATCAATAAGGCGTCCCAAACGCTTAGTCAAAATGTTCTTGAGATCTGGCTGTACAAAACATAGCCAGATGATATAGCAAGGTATACACAATTGTTATCAGCTGCAGTGTGATTTAGTTACAATTATGTAAAGGTAAATGCAAGACAGTCCGACTAACATGTCGGTGCCAAACGGCAATAAGTACAGTAACTAACAAAACGAGCAGGGAAGCAAAGAACCCACTCGTGTCCTCCTGTGACAATCCCTCTAGTATTGACCATCATGGAGGCGGAAGTAAGCTGAGTCCTCGGGAGCTGGCTCTAAATCTGGCCATGCAAAACCAGAGAGGTTAGACCTCTAATAGCAAGTACCGCAAGGAAGCACGATATGAGAAAGTAGAACCAGTAGAAAGGGTTAAGAATATGACAAATAGATCTCGGCTTGCTACTGGAGTTCGCACAATATTACGAAACTTCAAGCCAACTTCCTAACCAAACAAGGACAGAAGTTGACCCGTCATGTCCTGACATTCTGCTTGTCTCAGTAGTTAACAGAGTAGATACAGTACACAAATAAATCAGTTTAAACGGCCATGCAGCTACTACGGCTTGCTACTGTAAATTCTAAGTTATCTTAGAAAAATGCAAATAAGGGATTCCTCAGTTCTTACAATGTACAAGCAAGGCCAGTCTATCCAATAATCAATTGTACCAATCATGAATTAGACGAGTCCTAGCGGGACGCTCGTCATCAATATATATAACATTATAAGCAAATACCACTCCCTGCCCGTGTGGCAGGTTTACAGTATATGTGGGAACCAGCCGGCGTATCGGGGCACTCATTGTCCCAATATGGCTGTCATGTAAGAACTCGGGAATCTATTCTCTCCATGCAATTATTATTTTATTTAGCTTAATAATCTCTATGTTGATTGAAATCTCATGCCGTGAATCATGATCATTCAGAATAAGTACTTCCGTACAGAGTACGGTATGCATAACTCTACAATGATGCCCGTGCGGTTAAGTTGTAGGTCTTACATAGCATAATGCAACAATCAAACCTAGCCACGTAATAATCAAGCCTTGACTGTAAGATACACATGTTGTCTTGTAATAATTGAAAATCAACATGTGCCCATATGCCAATATTTGGATCGGCTAGTCGATCGCAATGGTTCATGGTTCATACATGAAAGTGTCTCATTCAATCCAATAAGACGACTAGCTGGTCTCTTAGTTCCAACTAGGAACACATGATCAATCATTAGTCAAGGTAACAGTTAATGTCAATTCGGGACAAAAAACAGTAAAAAGACACTATTGAATGGCAGTAGCTGGGTACCCATCTATGCGGCTAAATAAGTCAGGGTCCCTATGCGGCTGGATAAGTCATACAACAAGGGCCAAACGGCCATGAGTATACGGCTAGAGGAAACAGGGCTATGCGGCAAGCAGCCGAGGGTCATACGGCTAATGGCCTATGCGGCTAAGAGCCACGCGGCTAAAGGGGCTGGGCCCATGCGGCTGAGGATGATGGGCCACATGCGGCTAGGAAGACATGCAGCTCATACGGCTACGAGCAACATGCGCCTATGCGGCTGAGAAGAAATATCTCATATGGCTACGGATGGCGAGCCACTTGCATAGAAACTCCATGCGACCGAAATAATTCAGAGTTCATAAGGACAGAGTTAAGTCATATGCGGCCAGATAGGACTCGGGTCCTTATGCGGCCAGGGTGTAATACTCATGCGGCTGGATATAAGAAGCTCGTGCGGCTGGATATAAGAAGCTGATGCTGCTGGATATAAGTCAATGCCATGTGGCCAGGACTCCCTACGGCCAGTACTTCATGCGGCCAGAACTCCATACGGCCAGCACTTCATGCGGCCTGGATACTTCATGCGGTCAGCACTCATACGGCCAGGATACTTCATGCGGCCAGCACTTCATGCAGCCAGGATACTTCATGCGGCCAAAAGAGACAGCGCTCATGCGGCCGAAAGCCAATGAAGACTTGCCGCATGAAAACTCATGCGGCCAAGCACTGTTTTTTTTCTCCTACTTTTTCGAGAAGAAGAACCATGGAAAGTCCTTGCTTCCAAGCTCCATAAATCCTTCATTCCAAGCCCAAATCTGGATTTCCATAGGTCAAAATGGGGTAGAACAAAATTTTCTACAACATGAAAACATCAAAACTCAAAAATAATAAAGTTTACTAGATCAAAACCCAAGAAATCGGAAAAATGCATTAAACTTAGATCTACATGAAATGAGCCATGGAAATTATAAATAGTAAATACTAAAGAAACTTAAGATTTAGTAAGAAAAATGATGGAACAATAATACTGGGGATCCATCACGAAGCAAGTTGGTACTTGCCTATGCGGCTAGGTAGGTGGGAAGGAGTAATGGAGGATGAAGAAGAAGTAAATAAGAAGGGGTAGTGAAGAGAGAGAATGGGTTTAGGGCTTTAAATGAAAGGGTGGTAGGTGGGGTTTGGTTGGGTTAAGAGGAATCACCAATCCGAAAATGAGCCAAAAATCGAAATAAACCAACCCAAGCCGGAATAAACTAAAAGCAAGATAAGTGCAGAAAGTAAAATATAGAAAATAATTAACGGATAATTAAGGAAATTAAATACAGAACAAAATACAGGATAAAATATTAAATAAATATATTCAAGTCGTACATGTATTAAGACACGTATTCTGGGAACGGAAAGTAACATGTGGACACAAGATGACTCGAGGGACACACTGACATATACACGAGTCTTTACCAACCTTTAAATCAGATTATTAACTGTTATTTAGACTTCGATTTGCATTTCCCCCACCCCCCCCCCCCAAAGTCTGATACATGAACACTGATTTCTAATTTCTAAAATTAGATGTATTTTCAAACTGAATTTCCATTATTAAATTGCAATATCATTTACTCCCCATATGTCTGAGCATTAGTTACATGTTAGGTTTTGTTGTAACACAGGAATTGGGTTTTGATTTGGTTTTGGGATTGAATGTGTAAATGGAATTTACTGTTAACTGTTACGTAAACTGTCATTTGAACTTAATTTTCCTGAGAACTGTTCCTGATAACTCACACATGAAACTGAGATTATCTGCACCCTACAGTTTTCACTTAGACACCCTACTGATTTCCTATCCACATTACATTGGACTGAGCACTGTTATCACAAACACACACACACTTAACTGTCATTTATTCCTGAGAACCATTTCCTGAGATTATACACACACTGTTACATATTGACACACACCCTACAGATTTTCTATTGACACACACATTGACACATTACATCCACACACATTATTCACTAAATTCCTGAAACCTATCTATATTGGCATGTTTACCTGAGAACACACTGTATTACATTGACACATACATTGCTTGTACACTAGGCTGAACATACATAATGTTACACACACACACACACATTTGCATTTATTTTAGTTTTTCTGTGTACACACACATAATCTGTGAACACTGTCCCATTGTACCCTATTTTCTATGTATAACAAAGACACTCTCATAGCTATTGACAGACAACACTGTTTTCCTGAGTTTGACACCCTAGTAGCTATAGTCCTGTCAACTTATACACACACACACATACCACTAACCTATCCCCTGTCAGTTTACACATTATGTTTACACACACACACAAGTTACAAAATCGAAGACTTATTACACTCTACTGTCCTTGGACAGAACATATACACACTCACACATACATTATACATGTTTCACCCCTTTACCCATTCTATATATATGTGCATGTGGTTCTTTCCCTATAACTCTATATATATTTTATATATATGTCTTGTATATATATATTATACATATATGAGTGTTGTGATACAATGCATGTTGTGAGTATGAACACATATATGTATGTTCCTATGCCTATGAGTGATTGCACATATGAGTATATGCGATGAGTTGAATATATACATCCTTATATAGGAATTTGGGTGTTTGTTGGCTTGTATTGTCTTGTATTGATGTGTGCTTGCTAGGATAGTCTTGGTTAGGCCTAGTAAGCCTTGATGGGTTAGGCTTGACCTAGTTGACCTAGTTTAACTAGTGTAGTTGACTAGAGTTGACAAAAGGTTGACTTTAGCCTAGATTGATCCCAAACATCATGTAGATGCATTGTAGCAGTCTATTTTACTATTTTAGACAGGTAGTGACTTGTACTCTTCTATAGGAGCAAGACACCACTCCTCGGATAGTATATTCTCTTCATATATTCAGGATAGCAGGAGAGTACATTCTTTGATCTTTTCATACATGCTATGATCTATTTGCATGCTCTAGTTTACTTTACCTGATGCTGACACCTGTATCACGGATTAGTACTATATGGATCATATCGTACGATGTTATCCCCTTAGAGGATACATCGAGTATTTTATGTTCGTGTATTTTATCATGAGCATCGTGTACTCCTTGTATTTATGACATTCGTGTACAAATCGTGTGAAATTGTGTACTCTCATGTGCTTACATGACCTTCGTGTACATTCTGTAGGACCGATTGTAGGAATGAGTTGTAAAGCGCAATACTCTAGAGGGGGGTGAATAAAGTAGGCAGCGGAAATTAACTATTTAAAAATGTTAGTAACAAGATCACAGATAATATATCACAGATATGTAAATAAAAAGTAGAGAGTAGAGAGCAAACGCAAACACAAGGATGTATACTGGTTTTCCTCTTGTGAGGACTAGTCTAGTCGGAAGAACTCTAGCTTTCAGTTGAATCCACTATAGAAAATCACCACAAGTTTTCATCCGAAGTTCTTGCAACTTCTACAACGCGAGCTTTGGTCCGAAGTACTCGACCAACTTCAATTGTGAAGAGTCTTTCTTCAATCAAGCCTCTGATTACAATCACTCTGAAACTTCTAGACCGTACCGCACTGGCAAATCGACTAGAGGATTGTAACTGGCTTGGGATTTGAAAATGAATAGCTCAGAACACTTTGGAAGAAGTAGTAGGCTTATAGAGAAGAGATATGAAAGTGAATTGGTGTTTGAGTGAATTAAAATAATCGAAATCCTTCTCTATTTATAGTTTTTCCAAAGGCAGAATTCTGATAGAATTCGGACAGAATTCGGGCAGAACTCTATAAAAAAATCTCGTTGGGATCCGTAACTGCAGGAAGACCAAGTTCAAAAAGCAACGTTCACTAACCGAACTCTGGCCGAACTCTGGCCAAATTCGGGCCGGGTTCTGCTCGGGTTCTGTTAGGGTTTTTGCAAACTGGTTTTTGGGCTTTTTGAAAAGTCAAACAGTTAGGAAGTAGTTTGGGCTTTTGTAAGTGGGCTAGTTTTCAAAATGAAAGGGTATTTTGAAAACATTTCTTGGGTAGCCTATTTGCCAGTAAGATGCAGTGTACATCATATTTCTAGACTCAATAAATATAAAAAATATATTGATAAAATAGGAAAACCAAGAGCCCTTTGATGATGTCTTTCTTCAAATATTTGAGCAGACTTGAAGACGCCTTTTTTTCTTGACGGCGGTCGTCCAAAGATAAACAGATCTGGAAATCTTCTTGTATAATGCCGATAGGTCGTTAGGCGGTTCAGAGAAATCTTCTTGTATAACATCGTCTTTGGCCTATCAATAATTCTCCATTGTATATGTTCTGGTTTGACAAAGCTTGATCATGCTTACTGCATGTCTACAAATACATGTTAGACAAACAAACCAATATGATACAAGCATAGCAATATTGATATAGAGAACATTTAGGACAATGCTAATATAAGGACAATGCTAAGTTTAAGTAGCAACATGATAGTGATTACATGAATATTAATGACGTCATTATGTTAAACTTAATTGATTAGCCATATTCAAAAACATGATATAATCATTGGGCTAACAATCTCCCACTTTTTGATTATGGCAAATCCTTTAAGTTTAATATATATACAATAGATGCATGTATCACTAATAAACACAGAATACTATAATATTGTGTGCTAAATTAAACTTATTTCTCCCCCTTTGACATGATCAAAAATAAGCTCCCCCGTAATTAGAGCTAAAAAATGAAGTCAAGCATAGGTAAAGGAGGAAAGCAAAAATAATCATGATCAAGGATTTAGGAGAACAGTGTAACGACAAGTTTAGAAAATTACAAACTAAAGCATAAAAAAAACTTATCAAAACACAACATAGTTGGTTAAACTTAAAAAACATTGAAATCAAAAAATAAATAGTTTACCAACTAGAAATCCAAAAATGACATTCAAAACTCATTTTGTTCATCATATTGTGTTTTGAAATAGACCAAAAAAATATCAATATAGTAGAAATCAATCGTTGGTCAAAAATGAATCATGCGGAATAGAAATGCGCAGATCTAGTATATAAAAGAATCAAAAAAATATAATGAGACTTGTACCAATTATCACAAAAAAATAGTACAATCATCGAAAAAGAAATCAAAATAAGTATACTAGATTCTATCAAAATCTATACCAAAGTTCATGCATTTGAATTCAATTACCATAGCATGATATATATCCATCAGATAAACATGAAGGTAATAAAGACAAAATACTTGAGAAGGAGAAATTCAGTCGACTTGAATGCACCCCCGCAAAGTATGATCAGTCTAAATATAGATAATCATGAACTTTGAGATAAAATCTAAATTAGAAATGCCAAGTTAGTTTAAACGCAAAAGGATTATCAATAAATTAAATTAATTATATTTAGCAAGATAACTTTTAGAAACTCAAATAAAATGAGATAATTAAAAATAATAATAATCATATATTCTATCATAAAACCAATACAAATTCAAATATCATGAACAACTCAACAAGATATTTTAAGTAAAATAATATATGTCCATGATGAACTAGGTATACCACATTTTAAGGGCATATAAGAATTGAAACAATTAAATTTGCTCTCCCTTAAAATATGCGTATATAGTTCAAAAATAATTTATATGCATAAAATAGATAAAATAAATAATCACAAGATCTAAGGGATATCCAAGATATGCATCTTTTCTTTCCTTTGATCGAATGCATATAAAAATCCAAACTCAAATATCATCTTTAGGCAAATAACAGAAATATTTAATGAATAAATGCTTAAAGATGAAGAAAATATGTCTTCAATAAATATATAAAAAAATATTTCAAGACATAAAAAGATTTTGAAAACTGTCTTTAATAATAACATTTGAGTACGAGACAGATTCAATAAATCAAAAAAAATCAAAAAGACTTTTCAAAAATATGGAATTTATTACGAAAAACTGTCTTAATAAATGTTCGAATGCGTCCATTTAGTCCTCAGACTGAAAGCTGGCGATTCGAATCATGGAAACAATTTCAATAGAAAGAATTTATAAATCATAAATAAATCCATTTGAACAAATAAACATAACTAGATAAATATCCAAAGAAAAATGTATTCTAGATATATGGCATGGCAAGGGGATAATTGACTTGAAACAATTAACTACTCCACCTTTACATGGCTACATCCAAAAATAATAATATAGATAAAATAAAATTCAAAGTCATATTTTTGAAAGTAGGAAACTAATTCAAAAATATTAGGTATTCTTAGCAAAGTTTATTTCTTCCCTTTTAAAGCCTTAGCACAGGGTCCACCTGACAACCGTAAGGTTTAAAGAAAAGAAACGCTTTGAGAGAGAGATCAATTTGCATGACTTCTCCCCTGCAAAGAGTTACTGTTGTAGACAATAAGTAACTTGAATATGAAGATAATAATATAAAGCTCAAAATCATTGAATATTACACAAGTTAAAAGATAAAATCACATGACCATAATATTCAATGAGTAGTCACGAATACGAAAAACAATCATCTTTAGACAAAAGAAGAAATATCTATTAAATAAATATTTAAAAATAAAACAATCAAAAAGATATTTTAAATTAGCATGATGAATAATCGAATAAGTCAAAAAGATGACATAAATTGATCTATGCTATAGAATTTCACAATCGACAAGATAGATCAACATATGCTACCTTTTATGAAAAAATAAAGAGAGAATATTATCCATCAAATCTAAAATTCAAAATCCATCAGATAACAATTGCAACTAGATCTCAATAAATCTTTAGTTTATAAAGCGTTGATCAATCTTGGTTTAGCTGTAGGGGTACTGTCCCAGATAACGGAGGTTCACCGGGGAACAATTAAGTACCGCTTCGCTTCGACCGTACTCGTGGTGACAGACAGACCCTTTGTAGGCTTGTACCCAAAATAAATCTCTTCTTTAATAACCGAGGATTCAAGAAAAAATAGTACAATATGAAAGAAATTATATTCTATGGACTTAAAAATCTTAGAATAATGTAACATACGATATAAGATATATAAATTACATTTATCCATATGTGCTACAAAATCATTAGGTAACAATAAAATATAAAATATTTGTAAATCAAAATGTAGGACCTAGATACGTTGATGTATTTTGGAACCTAGGGGACTGGGTTCCGTACCTTAGATCCAGAACTAGATAATAGTTTTATTTAGACCTTATTAAATCTTAAGTCTATAAAGTATTGATCACTTCGGGTTAGCTGTAGGGGCCGATTCCCAGCTAGCGGTAGTCCGAAGACTAGTACACCGTGTCGCTTCATGCTATTTACACCTGTATGACAGGACCCTTTCGGTTTATTCCCAAAATGATTTCTACTCTTAAGAACTTAGATTCAAAGAAATATATGCAGTATCATCGAACATCGTCGAAATCCAGAATTCCTAAAAGTAAATACCCAAGGAATGGTTTATCAAGATCAAGATATTTAAAAATATCATGTATCTAGAATGTCTACCAAAATGCCAAGAAAAACATACATTATTAAAAGAGGCTTTGAGGAAGATGCTAATAAAGATAAGAACATAAATTTGTTCAAAGAAATCAATAGCTTAAGTATGAGATAAGCACAAGTTTAAAAACTACTTTTTAAAATAATATAGAACTTGAACTTAACTCATATATCCTATAAAGATATTTATACAAAAATATAAGAAACATATCAGCAATATATGAAAGACAATGAATTATTCATGTATCCTTAATAAGCATAAAAAATTATCACAAGATCAAAAACATGCATAAATATGCTTTATCAGACAAAGATGTAATTGATTCATAAGAAATTAATCAAAATAAAATATGAGAATCAATAGTGAATATATTATGCAAGCACAAGGTTAACATAAAATATATGTATATACTTTTCAAGTAAAAAGGAGACTTGTGCTAAACATACATACTCACAAAATACTGATCAAAGTAAATATGACATGTTAAAGACAAATCGGTAAGAAGTGACCAATAAAAAAAACGAAGAGTCAAAACATATTCACCAAAACAAAATTAAGCTCCTATACATGCTTCAAGAATAAAGATTAAATAAAGAGCAACATAGATAAATGTGTCACACTAATAAAATACTATATAGTGTGAACTAAATATTTAAGTTAAACAGCTAGTCAAGCTAGGATTATGTCTCACATTGATTCAAACAATAAACAAATTAAAAGATATCAATGGAAGCTAATAGCAAGACATCAAAAAGAACATGCTAGATATTAAAAACTATTTAGAAAGCATGTTACCAAAGTGGTTCTAGTGACCACACTTCTGTTGGTACAATTGCATGGAAGATGACCTTTGTAGCTTTGCAATCACTAACATGTTCCATTGTTCTATTTGATATGAGAAGCTTCACCTGCAATATTAGGTGAAGACTTTGGTATCCAATACTTGGATCCACATTTGTTAGCTTTGGGAACCCATTTGCACAAGTTTATATCAACTAGTTTTCTAATCTGACAACGATTAGAAATGTGTCCATTCAAACCACAATAATGACAGAAAGTATTAGTAGTGCTATGTACAACAGTATGAGAATGTGTAGTAGTGTGATATGATGTGCGTGGATACTTGTAATAGAAAGCATGGTATGTGAAGCTGTAGCTTTGCTTACTTCCTTTCTAGATGATCCGACGTGTGTGACTTTGTGATGTGTTAAGTGTCTTGTGTTAGACTGAGTCGTAGGTTGTATTACCTGTTTTCCCAGTCTAATCTTTAACTTTTTAGAGTTAGCACAGATCTCATCATACTTAGCAGAAAGATCATCAATTCTACATGAAGCAATAGAATACTTCTTCTTTTCTGATTCTAATTCCTACTTAAGTTTAGCATTTTCTTGAGTGCTTTTTTCAATTCAATCAAGTGCCTCATGCAATCTAAAGTGCAGTGTGGAAATCTCAGTAGAATTGTCAAAAGGAGAAGTATTTCTAGCATCATTCAATAAGCAAGTAAGATTTTCATTCTCACGCTTATAGGATAGAATATCCTTTCTAGCTTGCTTATACTTATCTAAAACTTTCTTGTGTTCTTCTAATAGATCACTGAAAGCATCAGATAACACATCATAAGAAAATTTATTCTCTTCAAGAAGGGAATTATTCTATACCTCGTTAGATATGCTATTTAGCATAAATTTGCAGCTTTATGAGGTCTCTCTTCTTCTTCTTCTTCTTCTTCTTCTTCAGAATCTCTTGCTTTGCTTTCACACCATGTGCTCGTGCTAGTGTACTTGTGAGATGATGATCTTTCTTCATTTGATTGTTCGTAGTGACTCTCCTTTCTAGCAGTAGTACAATCTTCTTGGATGTGGCCTATCTTCTTGCAGTTGTCACATACAAGCTCTTCTTCATATAAAGGATTATGTTGTACCTTAAATCGCAATTTCGTCATGTACATATTTGCATCATTAAGAAGATTATCCTCCTCTCTGGAGTTGCTAGCTTTGCTTGCATACCTGTACTCATAAGTAGCTTCAAGAACTTTCCAAATTTTATGAGATGTTG
The DNA here is from genome assembly GCA_029216955.1 of Iris pallida. Taxonomy (NCBI): domain Eukaryota; kingdom Viridiplantae; phylum Streptophyta; class Magnoliopsida; order Asparagales; family Iridaceae; genus Iris; species Iris pallida. The sequence goes on along the minus strand of JANAVB010023999.1, from coordinate 18,464,868 downwards.
TGCAAGTATTAATAAGATTAAATACATTTGTGTCTACAGCACAATACAAAATATGCATAGCTTTTGCATCAAGGCTAGCTAACTTCTTTTCTTCCTCCGTGTAACTATAATAAGGCTTGTTAATTATAGAAGATGTGAGAATAGAAGTGATAGTAGGCTTCTTGTAGCCATTGACAACAATTGACCATAAGTCAAAATCTAGAGACTTCAGATAGAAGCTCATCCGTGTTTTTCAGTATGTGTAATTTGTACCATCAAATAGTGGCAGTCTATTTGAGGATTGCTCTTCAGTTGTGAAGTACATACTTGCCATATGTGATATAGTGATCTATGTAACAGCAGTTATAAATAAGAATATAATAGCAATATTACCTCGCTTTACCTGTATAACCCGTTCTGATAGTGAGGATCTGCTCCAAGGATGTTAAGCCAAATAATACAGTCCTTGCTAGGATACCAATTGAAGGAGCAATTGGTATAAGCAATAATATCTCTATAAGGAGCACCTGCAATAATATCTCTAGAAGGAGCACTTGCCCTGATACCAATTATAGGAACAATTGGTATGATAGCAATACCTATATAAAGAGAACCTCGCTCTGATACCAATTGTAGGAATAATTGGGATCAGAATATATTATCTCTAGTTGCAGTACTGGCTTTGATACCAATTGTAGGAGCAATTAGAATGAGCAGTAATATTTATATACCAAGCACCCGTTCTCTAGTTGTAGCACTAGCTCTGATACCAATTGTAGGAGCAATTGGAATCAGAATATAATACCTCTTGATGGAGCACTGGCTCTGATACCAATGGTAGGACCGATTGTAAGAACGAGTTATTAAGCGCAATACTCTAGAGGGGGATGAATAGAGTAGGCAGCAGAAATTAACTATTTAAAAATGTTAGTAACAAGATCACAGATAATATATCACAGATATGTAAATAAAAAGTAGAAAGTAGAGAGCAAACGCAAACACAAGGATGTATACTGGTTTCCCTCTTGTGAGGACTAGTCCAGTCGGAAGAACTCTAGCTTCCAGTTGAATCCACTATGGAAAATCACCACAAGTTTTCATCCGAAGTTCTTGCAACTTCTACAACGCGAGCTTTGATCCGAAGTACTCGACCAACTTCAATTGTGAAGAGTCTTTCTTCAATCAAGCCTCTGATTACAATCACTCTAAAACTTCTAGACCGTACCGCACTGGCAAATCGACTAGAGGATTGTAACTGGCTTGGGATTTGAAAATAAATAGCTCAGAACACTTTGGAAGAAGTAGTAGGCTTATAGAGAAGAGATATGAAAGTGAATTGGTGTTTGAGTGAATTAAAATGATCGAAATCCTTCTCTATTTATGGTTTTTCTAAAGGCAGAATTCTGACAGAATTCGGACAGAATTCGGGCAGAACTCTATGAGAAAATCTCGTTGGGATCCGTAACTACAGGAAGACCAAGTTCAAAAAGCAACGTACACTAACCGAACTCTGGCCAAACTCTGGTCAAATTCGGGCCGAGTTCTGCTAGGGTTCTGTTAGGATTTTTGCAAACTGGTTTTTGGGCTTTTTGAAAAGTCAAACAGTTAGGAAGTAGTTTGGGCTTTTGTAAGTGGGCTAGTTTTCAAAATGAAAGGGTATTTTGAAAACGTTTCTTGGATAGCCTATTTGCTAGTACGATGCAGTGTACATCGTATTCCTAGACTCAATAAATATAAAAAATACATTGATAAAATAGAAAAACCAAGAGTCCTTTGATGACGCCTTTCTTCAAATATTTGAGCAGACATGAAGATGCCTTTTTCCTTGACGGCAGTCGTCCAAAGATAAACAGATCTGGAAATCTTCTTATATAATGTCGGATAGGTCGTTAGGCGGTTCAGAGAAATCTTCTTGTATAACGCCGTCTTTGGCCTATCAATAATTCTCCATTGTATATGTCCTGGTTTGACAAAGCTTGATCATGCTTACTACATGTCTACAAATACATGTTAGACAAACAAACCAATATGATACAAGCATAGCAATATTAATATAGAGAACATTTAGGACAATGCTAATATAAGGACAATGCTAAGTTTAAGTAGCAACATGATAGTGATTACATGAATATTAGTGACGTTATTATGTTAATCTTAATTGATTAGCCATATTCAAAAACATGATATAATCATTGGGCTAACACATTCCTCATCGTATGCAATAACAAAACTTGACTGGATCCTTGTGTATTGATTGGGGACAGGGGAGTAGAAGTGGTTATGTACTCAATCTTGTAGCTTACTCGTGTATAACCTCTGTAGATTACTCGTGTATAACTTCGTACCGTTTACATAACCATCTTATGCTCTAAATTACTTAGTCACTTATATTTCTTACCTATTATGCATATATTTCCAGTTATCAGATATTTCTCATGTTTCTTCCAGTATTTTCTGTATCTTACTCTATTGTATGTCTTTTATATCATGCCATACTATGAACTGTATTAGAGATATGTATTCATTCCTGTCCTGACTAGACATGTTAAAAATATTACAGAGGATTAGGACGAGACGTTCTGTTCCATATATTATGGGACTACCTTAGAGGGTTGTTGTGACCTGGATCAGCAGCAGGACCCCTTAGTAGTGGATGACACACCTTTAGTCTAGGATGTCTTTTTATTGTATTACTCTATGGATTACTGTATTTGAGATTTGAGATGTTATCTGGATTTGTGATATCTTAGACACTTAGACTTCTATCTGGTTGTATCTCGGTGGATTCATTTCTTTTCATATCTATCTATCTAATAATTTCTATCTTAGATATGATTGAGACTGTATTCTGCTATGTTACCTCCATTCGGAGTGTATATACTGTACAGGTACCTTATATTGTTAGATGATTGACCTAGAATAGCGTTCTACCGCCAACACTGCTGCGTAGGCTGGACGTACCAACTTCTCGTGCCTTACTCTAGGGGGCGGGTCGTGACACATTTTTAATGGTGGCCCATGCAGGTCTAGTTTTATGTAGTGGTATTTGAGCTAGAGTATCACTACAGCCTGCAGTAGGACTAGGATATTTTGAAGGTACTCAATCACACTAGGAAAAACTTCTTATCAGATTCCGTATATCTACATTTTTCTGCTTATTGTCTTCCTTTGAATATAAACTGTCCTCCTTTGATATTTCAGCTCATTCTCAGAAATTGTTTCTTGTTTGATCTGTGTCTCCAGTATGGTTGAGACGAGATGGCATCGCCCAGGATCGGAGGACGCTGATGAGAGGTTTGCCACCTCTCGTCCTCAGCAACCAGCTCCCGGTATAGCAGCCCCTAGCCATGTCAGCTGGGGTGGGTGTTTTAGCAGCTTTCGGAGGAGCACCTCTACCAGTTAGGAGGCAGAGCCTGGTGCTTCCTGAGATCCTTTCGCAGCAGCCTCCACCTGCGGGGATGGTAGATGCTGCTCATCTATTCTCCTTCGTTGAGAGGATTCTGGAGTCTCATCAGCAGCAGCAGCAGCAGCATCAAACTGTCGACTTCTGTCAGGGGATTGACGAGGCACATCAACTGGTCTGTAAGACTGTAGAGATGGTTTCTGCTCGGGGGCGCAGCAGCAGCCTCGCCGGAGGAAGAATATTATCCAGGACTTTCAGAAGATGCATTCTAGAGATTTCGTGGGCACCGAGGGCATTCATTATGAGGATGATTGGATTGGGCATATCGAAGAGATTTTCTAGCTGGCGGAGATAACAGCCTGACTTCATATTGAGGCAGCGGGCAGTCAGATACAGGACTTAGCCCGTACCTGGTACCAGACAGATCCCAGAGTGGGAGTAGAGGGTCAAACTTGGGAGCAGTTCAATGAGCTGTTCAAGGAACAGTTCTTTCTATATGTGGCACTAGGAGGCATTGAGGCACAGTTTGAGATTCTGGTTCAGGGGAACAAGACAGTTGCTGAGTATGCCGAAGAGTTTTGCCGGTTGGCCAGGTTTATTGATGATCTGACGGAGAAGATGAAGGCTAGGAAGTTTTGTCGAGGGTTGATCGGGGAGGTTCTGTCACTGACTAAGAGTGACTGGAATGCTACCTTCGCAGAGATCTTTACTGGAGCTACGACAGCGGAGGACGACCTAGGGTTGAAGCTGAAGAGAGGTGGAGACTTCCAGGGAGCCAACAGCAGTGGGGGTCAGGCCAAGAGGTCTTATTTTCAGTAACAGCAGTCACAAAGGCTGGTACATCAGGAGTAATTTCAGCAGCAGGGCCGGGCCCCTTTCCAGCAGGTACAGCATCAGCAGCCGAAGGTACAGCAGCAGGCACCGAGATAGTAGGCCATCAGTTGCACCTTCTGCAAGAAGCCCAGGCACGGGTGGAATGACTACAGGAAGAGGCTTGGGCGATGTCTGATGTGTGGATCTTCGGACCATCAGATGAGAGACTGTCCAGAAATATCGATGCGTCCAGCACCATAAGGAGGTAGAGGAGCCATGTCTCTAGCAGGCCAGCAGAAGGAACCACTGTAGACTCAGTAGCAGAGGTTCGTCCAGCATCAGCAGCAGGCTCGAGGAGGTCAGCAGGGGCGAGCTTTCGCTATGGCGGTCGAGGATGCAGAGGCCATTGGGGAGTTGATTGCAGGTTCGGTTCTTCTTGACTCCATTCCAACTTTTGCTCTATTTGATTCCGGGGCTTCCTACAGTTTTGTGTCGGTATCATTTGCTATTAGACACTGCCTTGTATCTGAACCATTGTCTAGGACCTGCAAGATCACGATCGGGGGTGGTGTTGTCCTCGTGAGTGATGTTTGTAGAGGGCGGAGCGTTATTTTGGAAGGTCGAGAGTTGGAGGTGAGTCTGCTCGTCATGCCACTACCGAACTATGATATCGTATTAGGTATTGATTAGTTGAGCAGGCATCATGCCAGCATAGATTGCCGAGGGGGTAGAGTTTTGTTTGGAGTGCCAGGAGAGCCAGAGTTCGAGTACACCTGACGGCAGGCGGAGCAGGACAGCGATCTTTTCAGCGAATCTTCAGTTGAGGAGTAGGTGGCTCAACATCCTTTGATTGCAAAGTTCATGGACGTCTTTTCGGAGGAGTTGCCAGGACTTCCACCAGACATGGACGTTGAGTTCTCGATAGACTTGGTTTTCGGTACAGAACCGATTTCTTAGCATGTCTATCAAGTGAACACAAGTGAGTTGGTGGAACTGAAGAAGTAGGTGGATGAACTACAGGACAAGGGCTTCATCCAATCGAGTTCTTCATCTTGGGGTGCACCGGTACTTGGATGGGTCGGTACGGATGTGTATCGACTACAGGACACTCAATAACCTGACGATCAAAAACAGATACCTACTGCTGCGGATCGATGATCTCTTTGATCAGTTGAGCGGAGCTCGGGTTTTTCAAAGATTGATATGAGGTCAGGTTATCATCAGGTGATGGTAAAGAGGAAGGATATTTCGAAGACCGCTTTCAGGATGCGATATGGGCAGTTTGAGTTCTTGGTGATGTCGTTTGGACTGACCAATGCACCGGCAGTATTTATGAACTTGATGAACAAGGTGTTCCACCAGTACTTAGACAAGTTCGTGGTGGTGTTCATCGATAATATCCTGGTGTATTCGAAGATTGAGGAGGAGCATGAGGAGCACTTGAGAGTGGTTCTGGATACACTCAGGAGAGAGAAGCTGTATGGCAAGCTCTGGAACTATGAGTTCTTTCTGGACAGAGTTGACTTCTTGGGTCATGTGGTGACTGGAGATGGGATCTCAGTGGATCCGAAGAAAATTACAGCAGTTGAGGCTTGGTCGGCATCGAGTTCAGTAGCAAAGATCATGAGCTTCTTGGGGCTGGCAGGATATTACAGGAGGTTCGCACAGGATTTCTCCCAGATTGCAGAGCCGTTGACTAGGCTGACCTGGAAGGATGCTGAGTTTGCTTGGTCAGAGGAGTGTCAGGCTGCTTTCGATGAGTTGAAGAAGTGGCTGACGACAGCTCCGATTCTGACATTGCCATCAGGATCGTGAGGGTTCACTATCTATAGTGACGCTTCAGGGAAGGGATTAGATAGTGTCTTGTAGCAGCATAGGAAGGTGATTGCCTATGCTTCCAGGCAGTTACATCCCCAGGAGAAGAACTACCCTATCCATGACTTGGAGTTGGCAGCAGTAATTTTTGCTCTGAAGTTGTAGAAGTACTACTTATATGGAGAGAGGGTGGAGATCTTCACAGATCATAAGAGCTTGAAGTATGTGTTTACACAGAAGGAGCTAAACATGAGGCAGTGTAGGTGGTTAGAGCTGATGAAGGACTACGACATCTCACTACAGTATCACCCAGGGAAGGCCAACGTGGTTGCCGATGCCTTGAGTAGGTATCCAACAGCCATGTGTTTGACTATGGATCGTCACTTACTGGCAGATTTGAAGGGCCTGGGGATTGAGGTGATTGTGCCTGGAGTTCAAGTACAGATATGGGGCCTTCAGATTCAGTCGAACTTTATGGAGAGGATCAAGTCGACGCAGTTTGAGGATGTTGCTCTGCGGTGTATCCGAGAGCAGGTTCGAGCAGGGCTAGTGGATGGTGAGTTTTCTCTTGTGGAGGATGGTACTTTGAGGCACGATTCCAGGCTATGTGTGCCTAGTAGAGAGCTCAGGGAGTAGGTCAAGCAGGAGGCTCACAGATCTCAGTAATCTATACATTCTGATGCCAATAAGATGTACAGGGATCTGAGAGAGCATGTTTGGTGGTATGGAATAAAGCGGGAGGTAGCTCGCTTCGTAGCCAGATGCTTGGTCTGTCAGCAGGTCAAGGCAGAGAGGCAGAGGCCAGGAGGATTATTGCAGCCATTGCCTATTCAAAATGGAAGTGGGAGCATATCACGATGGATTTGGTATCTAGATTGCCGCGTACACCAGGAAAGAAAGACGCAATTTGGGTCATTGTTGACAGGTTGACCATATTGGCCCAATTTTTGCCATTTTAAGTGGGTACATCTATTGAGAGGCTTCAAAGATGTACATACGGCAGATTATTAGGATTCATGGAGTTTCAGTCAGCATTGTCTCAAATCGGGATAGTCGCTTTACTTTCCATTTTTAGAGGAGTCTGCAGACTAGTTTGGGCACTCAGCTCAAGTTTAGTACTGCATACCTCCCCCAGACGGACGGACAGTTAGAGAGGACTATTCAGTCACTCGAGGACATGCTGCGAACGTGCGTCTTGGATTTTAGAGGATCCTGGGAGGATCACCTACACTTGGTGGAGTTTGCTTATAACAACAGTTATCAAGCCAGCATTGAGATGTTACCTTTTGAGGCTCTGTACGGACGAAGGTGTCGTACACCCTTATCTTGGGATAATGTTGGAGAGCGACCTTTATTGGGGCCTGATATGGTTGTTGACGCAGTAGAGAAGGTGAAGCTCATCATGGACAGACTTCGTGTGGCACAGGACAGACATTGGCACTGGGCCGATAGCCACCGGAGGCCTTTGGAGTTTGAGGTACAGATTAGAGATATGATTAGATGTAGGTTGTTGGTTTTGTTTGTTTGATCATGTTTCATTGTTTAGTAACTTGAGACCTTGTTTGTGATTAGGTTAGAGACATAGTTTTTCTTGGGATATCTCCGACTCGTGGTACCATATATTTTGGTGGAGGTGGGAAGCTTAGCCCTCGCTTCATCGGACCTTTCATTATCAGCGGGAGAGTCGGTGATGTGGCATACAGGCTAGACTTGCCACCTGTACTAGTGGGTGTCCACAACGTATTATAGTATCACAGTTGAGACGGTATATGGCTGATCCTAGCCATGTACTTGATCATTCAGAGATTAAGGTGGGACCTACTCTCAGTTATCCAGAGCAGCCAGTGGAGATTCTAGATCGCCGAGAGAAGGTACTATGAAACCAGATGATACCCTTGGTTCATGTCATATGGAGGCATCATTCTCTAGAAGAGTCTACCTGGGAGCGGGAGGATGAGATGCACGAGCGATACCCTTATCTTTTTGGACCTTGAGGTATGATTGTCTATCCTTCTCATCAGTTTAGTTTTGCCTTTTAATTTCGAGAAAAAAATTATTTTAAGGAGGGTAGATTTGTCAATACCACATTTTAGCTTAAGAGTATTCTGGTTATTTGTGAATTTTTGAATTTATTTTAATTTATTGAATTGGTGATTGCTATTTCTGACTTGGCTAGTTGAGACTTTGTAGACTGACCTAGAAGCTAACCCTAGCAATGGTGACTTAGTAGGCAATGGTGGGACCCTATTCTAACTTTAGTCAACTCTATTTTAGTCACTTAGAATCTAGTTTTAAATAGGAGGATTAATAATAGGTGCAATTGCTTATGACTTGTGATTTTCATTTCATGACTTATGAAACTAAGCCCATTGGCCCATGACTTGAAACCCTAACCCTAACCAAGCCCATACATGCACTACAACAAAAATGTGTTTTAACGACACTCGAAAGGTGTCGTTAATGACTTTCCATGACACTTTTGTAGTGCTGTCTAGAAGGGGTGTCATAGAAAGTTTTTAACTTTCAACGACACTCGTTAAGTGTCATGTAATAACTTTATGATGACATTTTCCAAATGTCATGTAATATTTATTCCACAACACTTTACTAGTGTCATATGAACGTGCTTCAATGACAGTTCATATGTGTCATCAAAATTATGACACTTTGTATATGTCATCTAAAATTATTCTATGACATTTAATAAATGTCCTGGATACTTTTCATGACACTTTCTACGTGTCATCTAAATAACAGAGAATAATGATTTTAATCACGATACTTTACTAGTGTCATGTAAACCTTGTTCAACGACACATTGTAAATGCCTTCAAAGCATCATCAATATATTTTAAATATTAATTTATTTCATATATATATATATATATATATATTTTATATATATTTATATATATATATATATATATATATAATTAACCAAAAGCATCTTATAAAACATTAATGTGTCAAAAGTAATATATTAACATTTCAACCCATACAATGTCAATACAAAGTTACAAAAACACTTCCAACCGAAACTTCCAACCCATACAAAGTTACAAGAGTTTTGGACGGATTCTTAGAGTACACGGGACTTCCTTGGTGTACTTCTCTGATGTAGAATTTGATATGTCATCGCCAGAGAAGGGAAGACTGCAATATAAATAACAGTATATTAATTTATTTATTTTAGAAATTGGGTACAAATATGTTGCAACTCTCTTACCTGAAATTATCATCCAACAAGAAAGAATCAAGCACACTAGCCTACTTGCCTTCCCCAGTTACAAGGGACCTTTGAAGTTCTAGTCATCCACGACCATCCTTGAAAATATTGGAACTACATATATGCCAACCTATCCAATCGTGCATATCAAAGTGATTGCTATGAACACAACCTTCACTTTGAGGATGGGTAGGCCAAGGAGAACACTGATGCCTGCACATATATAGCCATACTACGTTACCAGGGGCCTTATGCTTTGGGCGTATTTTGTAGCATATGGACAAGGGTACTCCAAAGGGCTGCAGTAAAAATAAATTTGACCACATTTATCAATTAATTTGCATATGGAATCATGCAATTGATTTATGATATGTCAAGGAGGACAAACTGAAAGATAACACTCTTGACAAGATAGCATGAGCAAAGATCATATGAATGGGACATTGTGCATCTCCCTAATGTGCATCATAATCTGAATCATGCATATAGAGTCTTTGCCATTTTATTTGTGCTATAAAGTGAGTCATTTTCAGAAGGTAACTATGAAGCAACGATGTGTTGTGCTTAATGAGTAGGTATGTAAAATATGATTTTAGATGGTTGTTTGCCATAAAATATAAATGAACAGAACAATTATTGGAGGACCGAACTTTTACTTCACGTTACAAACTCGCTTGTACAAAGAAAGCCTAGGGACGAAAATCTAGGTACAGCAGTCTAAGTACAATTGTTTATTTTAGATTCCGGAGGATGACGATAGAGGCTCGGGAAGGCGATGGCAGCCCTGCCTTACTCTTTGGACGATCGGTATGCAGCTTTGGCTTCTGTAACGAGATGGTTGGCGTTGATGAAGAAATGCTCTTCTTGCTCTCCCTCTATTACTCTTCTGGCGTCTCTCTCTGTGTGTATTCTCTCTCTGATTATTGGGGAGTCTCTCTGTCTGCGCCTCTCTTGCAAGGGAATGGCACCCTGCTATTTATAATAGTGGGGGGCATCATTAGGGTTTGGATGATTACCCATTCTCAAAGGGGCGGCGGCCTGGTGATTGATCAATCTGGGCCATTAGTCTTGAGTGTGAAGGATATGGACCATTAATGTGGATTATGCCAAATCCTATCAACAATAAATGTTGATTGCAATAAATCTCCATCACGATGATTTGCTGATGTCTGCAAATCTAAATGAATCAATTTAATTCATTCTCTTGCCACATGTCCCAAATTATTGGGATCTGACCTAAAATTTGATTATCTTTAGGACACGTGTCCTGTCATCATTATTGAGCCGCATGAGGAGTGTTCATATTTGGGCCGTATGAAGGTCGTCATGACCGAGCCGCATGAAAGATTTCATGACCGAGCCGTATGAATAGTCTCTACACTCGAACCGCATGAAGGTTGTCATGACCGAGCCGCATGAATATGTTCATGACCGAGCCGTATGGGGGTCTTCATGGCCGAGCCGCACAAGAGTCTTCATGGCCGAGCCGCATGGGTTTCTTCATGGCTGAGCCACATGGGGGCCTTCATGGTTTGAACCGCATAGATTTCTTTGTACTGACCGCATGAACTCGTCTAGTCTGGCCGCATGGACCTACCTCGAAGCTTAGTAGACAGTGCCGTATTGGTGAAGATTTTCCTTATTTCCTAGGAAAATTCTGCTTTTCGTGTCAGTCATTATGACAACTTTATGTCAGGTCTGTCATCTGTCAGCTGTCAGCCGTCAGAACATTAAATGCGTCCAGACGTTGAGCACAGCTGTTTTGAATGCCACGTGGCCTCTCTCTCTGAGCCGCATGGAGTTTACTCGAGTTGCCTATGTGTTTGAGCCGCATGGGACTCCTGAGCCGCATGAAGCTCGTCTGATTTTGAGCCGCATGAAGCTTCCTGGGTAATGTGCCGCATGAAGAATGTTTCATGACCGAGCCGCATGAAGGATGTCTCATAATCGAGCCACATGAAGGACGTCTTATGACCGAGCCACATGAGGAATGTCTCATGATCGAGCCGCATGAAGGACGTCTCATGACTCGCATGAGGAATGTCTCGATCAGCCCGTGCACTCGCTTTGTGGGCCCGGGTATCCCGAACACACGAGTGCGTAGATATCATGTTTGCTTCCTGATGTGGGGCTAATAGAAACACTTGCCCTCGATCTTTGTTGGGAGACTCTTGAGAACCACTCTGTCCGTTTGCCGTCGGGGGCTGGACACGAGCGGCTCTGTACAACTTTCCATCAGAGGCCCACTTAGCGGGACGCTCTTGATGGTCAGAGGTTAGGATAGCTGACTAAGCCCGATGAGCCCGCGCTGCCCTAGACTTCTTCTACTTAGCACCAGAAGGTGCGCAATAGGAAGAGTCCAAGTTTGGAAGGAGGGAAGAGAAGTTGGTGCCATTTTCAAAGGAAGAAAGGGGGCTCTATTTATAGAATGGAGTGAGCCCTTTCTTCTTCTCCTTTCCGATGTGGGACTAAAAACAATATTTTCCATGCTTCTACAGGACCCCCTTCAAAGTTTCTAAATTGCAAATTTGGAACACTTTGAATAAGAAGCATGGAAAGTAGAGTTGTTTGGATGTGGCAATCCAATCAGAGGTAGCATGGACGTGATGGGTTTGGGTAGTTCTGCTGGAGATTTTATGTGGACTTATCATCCTTGGCGTACCTCAGTTTTAGGTACGAATAATAAGTTGAGAGAGGGAACCATCATATTTACCCAGAGGGGATTAGGACGTGGTAAATATGGGTCTAAAGTAGAGCCTTCCTACTCAGAGGTAATGAGGACGTGGTAGGAGTGAACTCGAATGAGGATACATAGAACAACTCAGAGGTGCTATCAACGTGGAAGTTCTATGCATTGGATGAAAGAATGCTATGGAACAGCTGGGCTCCGAAAGCATGTGATAATGAGGAAAGATGTGGATGTACTAGGGGACCTAGTATGGCATTTAGGGTCAACAGAGAACATTTGTGGACCTATTATCCTTGGCATACCTTAGTTTTAGGTACGGATAATAAGTTTGATAGGGATACCTAGAAAAACTCTACTGTAAGGCGGATATGGAGGTTCTTGGTATCGGGCGAAAGAATGCCATGGAGCAGCTGGGCTCCCGGGGCATGATGAGAAATTTGTGGTCAACAGAGGACATTTGTGGTCAACTGAGGACATTTGTGGTCAGCAGAGGACATTTGTGGGCCTATTATCCTTGGCGTACCCTGGTTTAGGGTACGGATAATAAGACGAGAGAGAAACAACATACTTACTCAGAGGTAATGAGGACATGGCAAGTACGAAGGTTTTACCGTGGAGTCTTCCCACTCAGAGGTAATGAGGACATGGCAGGAGTGCACTCAGCGGAGAATATTTGTGGACCTATTATCCTTGGCATACTCCGGTTGTGGGTACGGATAATAAGTCGAAAGGGATCAACATACTTACTCAGAGGTAATGAGGACATGGCAAGCATTAGGGTTTCTTCGACGGAGCCTTCCCACTCAGAGGTAATGAGAACATGGCAGGAGTGGGCTCAATAAAGGAGGGTACATAGAACGACTCAGAGGTAATGAGGACATGGAAGTTCTATGTAAAAGGGTGATTTATTTTTGGCGGAAGTGAAACGACTCAGAGGTAATGAGGACATGGCCGTTTTGGAAATTTATGGATCTGTTACCCTTTTTATGCACTGGGTGTGCAGGTAGTGGATCATGAGGGAGGATCTCTTCCAAGAAGAAGGTTCAGAGGTATGGTCATACATGACTTTCTTCCGGAAGAGTGACCGGAATGTGAGTTCAGAGGCACCTGCGGGTACATAACTCGATAATTTAGAATTTGGAAGTGTGAGTTCAGCGGCACCAGCAGGTACATGACTCAATAATCTGGAATATTGTGAAAGTGAGTTCAGCGACACCAGCGGGTACATGACTCGATAATCTGGAATGTTGTGGCTGTGAGTTCAGCGGCACCAGCGGGTACATGACTCGGTAATCTGGAATATTGTAGAAGTGAGTTCAGCGGTACCAGCAGGTACATGACTCGATGATCTGGAATATTGTGAGAGTGAGTTCAGCGGTACCAATGGGTATATGACTCGATAATCTGGAATGTTGTGGCTGGGAGTTCGGCGGCACCAGCAGGTACATGACTCGGTAATCTAGAATATTGTGGAAGTGAGTTCAGCGGCACCAGCAGGTACATGACTCTATGATCTGGAATATTGTGAGAGTGAGTTCAGCGGTACCGGAGGGTACATAACTCAATAATCTGAGATTTGAAGAATGTGAGTTCAGCGGTACCGGAGGGTACATAAATCAATCATCGGGTTTTCTTTCTTTCTTTTTTTTTCTTTTTTTTTTTGAGGATGTCGTTTCGGACGTAATACTTCTTCAGGAACATGCCGTTGATGGGCAACATGAGCAAGTCTCAGTATGAGCAGCCACATACTTGCCCAGCTCCGACTCTTCTTCGGCCACCCCCTGTGTAAATGTAGACTGAGAGGATGACTTGGGCTGCTTGATCGTCAGAGGTTCAGCCGGTGGAGCAGAGCGTGGAGTTGTTGGCAGGCTAGCGACCCCCAGTTTGGCGCTTGATGCTGGGCGGGGAGTTGTTGGCTCGCTAGAAGTCCCAGACCTTGCATCGGGGTGACGACCCTTCTTGGGAAGGCGTATCGTCAGTGGCTTGTCGGAGGAATTGAGCTTCTCCATTTGGGGCTGACCGACTCTCGGCAGTCTGATTGTTAGTGGCCCCGTTGTGGATCTTGGCACTTGGCCAGACCTTGGCAGCCGTATTATCATCTGCTCTTCTTGTGCCGAGAGGCTGATTGCGTCCTTACGCAGAGTGGCGGTAAGGGGTGCAAACCTGCCTGGTTTGTGAGCTTGGAGGTGGATCGTCAGAGGCTCTTCTGATCCTATAGCTGTCTCGGTACTAGCTTATATATTTCCTTCATCAAGGTGCCTCTTCGACTTTTCGTATAGGCAGGAGTCTGAGTAGTAAGATTCGACCCCTTTGAAGGGATCGATATTAGCAAATTTCGTCTTCACGAAGCCGTGTTTGTCGACATATTTGAAGCACTGGTGCAGCGTGGAAGGCACGATCATATAATCGTGTATCCATGGGCGCCCCAAGAGGATGTTGTAAGAAGTGTCTGCATCTATGACGTAGCAGGTGACTTCGGATTGGAGGTCACCAATTTGACACTTCAGACGAATCTTTCCAATAGGGTAGCTCATGCCCGAATTGAAACGGCTGATGGCGGTGCTTGTAGGTGTCAGGCGATGCATTGGGATGCGGAGATGATGTAGTAGACCCTTCGGGATGATGCTTATAGAAGAGCCAGGATCTATATGCATCTGATCTACCTTCACGTCGCAGATGTATCCTGTGTAGTATAGCGGGCGATCGTGTAGGTTGGTTTTGATGAGCATGTCCTGCGGAGTGAAGACGAAGTTGGGCATTGCTCCCGTACACGTACTGTCTTGGAGATCCACGGGTGAGTCCTCCCCGGTGAGGTTGGATTGAGCCAGATAGACATCGGCATTTGGGAGTGCTTCGCTTAATGCAATACGAACCTCCTTGGAGAGCCTTAGGAGTTCGTACAGTGACAACTTGGCTGGTGTGTTAGCCAATTGCGCTAAGATGTCAAAGTTGTAGGGCCTCTCTAGCCCTTGGGCTGCCTCTTTTCGGAGGGATTTGTCGAAGCGAGTCTCCCTCGGCCTAGGCTTGTCGGTCGTCGAAGGCTGAGTCGGTCCCGGAGCATCAGTTGTAATGGGTTGATGATTTTCAGCTGTGTTGTCAACCACAGGTTGGGATTGTGCCCCCGACCGCATGACGACGGCTGTAGCTTCTTCGATATCTGCCGAGATTGTGCGGCAGGACCTGACTTTTCCACTCTTCTTCTTGTAAATAGAGGATGGGGTGGGTTGAGTCATTTCAGATACCAAGTCTGGATGGACCCACATGACCTCCCATCGTGATGTGGTGAGGGGTACTAGACCAACAGCCTGATCTCGAGAAGGTGGAAGATTGGTAATCTCCATTGTCGCCAGAGGGATGGGGACCACCCCGTCTTGAGTTTCCGTTGGAGGGAAGCAGCCGAATTGTACGGACACCATATTGGCTGCCACGGTTACCTCTTCGAAATCGATGGCCAGAGCGTTCGAATCGATGAGGTTTTGGATGTACCATTTCAGCTGGTAGCAATTGTGTGTAGCATGATGGACATAGCGATGATAATGGCAGTACTTTGGATTCTCCATCTCCGTCGGCCGCGGTTCCCGTCTTGGTGGAGGAAGCTGAATTCTGTCCCCTTGTATGAGCATGTCCAAGATGGGCTTGACGTGACCGTCTTCGAAGGAGTAAGTGATTTGCGGCCATTGTTTGTCTACTGGCTTCGGCTCAGGTTTTTGTGCTGTATCGGCCACCATGGCCTGCTTGCCTCTGTTGTCCCGATTGTTGGAGGGGCTACTCCCATTGTCGTTGTTGGTGTTGGGACGCTTGCCCTTGTTTTCTTCCTCCGAAATGTGCAACCCCAGTTGGCGAGCCTTTCTCAACTGTTCTTCGGCACTTGTGGCACTGATGATGAACGTCTTTCAATCCTTGAATTGACTTTCGCCCATCCAGAGACTGATTGTTGGAAGCAGTCTCTTTTGGCAAATTTCAATTAAGGAGGAATCCGGAATTCCGGAGGGCAGCTTCATGGCGGTTTGGCAGAACCGCTCGATGTAGTTCCTTGTCAACTCCTTCTCCCCTTGGATGACGTCCATGAGGGTGGACATGGTGACGTCCTGCCCTTCTTCGTAGAATCTCTCCAAGAACAGGCGCTTGAAGCCGGCGAAGGAGTAGATGCAGTTGTCCAGTAGATTGCGATACCAGTCGAAAGCGACTCCTTCCAATGCCCCGACGAATAATCGGGTGAGTATAGCATCGTCGTGGGGCAGATGGTCCGTGGTGACCTCGAAGTAAGTGATATACCGACTCGCTGAGGTCTTGCCATCATAGGGATTGATGTTGAACGGCTTATATCTTGGTGGGAAGGGAACATCCCTCCATGCAGCCGGGTATGGTTGTCGTATTCTGAGGTCTTGAGAGTTTTCTCGGGCGTGAAACAGGGCTCGGAGCTCGTGGACCTCTCTTCTTGCTTCCCTGGCATCATCTGCAGCGGTGGGAGCCATTATTTCGGAAGGATTGTTGCACGGGTTCGGTGCTGCTGAGTTCGAGTCCGCATTGACCGCGGGACCCCTGCTTGTTTGGCCAGGTGTTCCTCCTTGCAGAGTTGGAAGAGCCGTCTTGATTTCATCTACAGACTTGACCAAGGCCTGTAGTATGGCCTCCAGAGTGTCGATGCGCTGGCGATCACTGAAACCACTTTGATTGCTGTCTGTCATGAACACCGTCCTTATATGATGAGAAACGGAAGGGACGGTGGAGGACGTATCCTCCGAGTCATACCCATGTACCAAGAAGTCATCGGGATATATGGGAATATTCTCTTCTGGTTCGGACTCGGAGGGAATAGTACCCCCGGCTTCAGAGCTTGCTTCATCTTGAGAGTCGTGGACGTCATCGGGGATGCCAGCCTCGGTTGTATCTGATGGGAGAGTTGTCTCCCCTGGCTCGTCTTCTTGGAATATCGGATTATTGTGGAGGCTTGGAGGGCTGCTACCCCCAGCCCCAGCAACCCCCTGCGTTATGGACGACGGGCCTCCCACTGTAGCAGATTTCGTCTTAGAGCGAGTACCTTGGAAAACTCCGGCGGTAGGCACCCGCTTAGACGACAGTCTTTTAGTTACAGTGGTTGAGGTCTTCGGGCTGGAAATATTTATCTTCTTCCCCCTTCCATCAGCAGGGACTTTCCGAGCAGAGTTGCAGGAGATGACGGGTAGTGCCTCGTCTTCTGAAGATGGCTGTTGCAGTCTTTAAAAGACAGACTGCCGGCCCTCTCGCATTGTCGTGTCATTGCAGCAGTAGTTGACGATAATTTGGATGCAGTAACATCCGTGGGAGGACTCTTTGCATCCCGATGCATCTTTTCTTTTCTTGCGTTTGTGGAGGATGGCCTCACGCAAGTCAGACGGGTTTGGACCGACCCTGTTTGCTCCCGGGATTTTGGGAGACTTTTGTGAACCTCTCTGTCCGTCTGCCGCCGGGGGCTGGACTCGAGTGGTTCTGTACAACTTCCCATCCGAAGCCCGCGTAATAATTAGCGGGACACCCTGATAGTCAGAGGTTGGGACAGCTGACTGGGCTTGGTGGGCCCGCGCTGCCCTAGACTTCTTCCTTTTAGCACTCGCGGGTGCGTAATAAGAAGAGTCCAAGTTGAATATCACAGAGTCTGGCTTATCATCCAGAGAATCATCAGGGTCAGGACCGCATGAAAGACGATCGAAGACTGATTGAGAGAAGCGTGGAACAGCCGCTATGCGGCTAGGATTGAGAACCGTGCAGGCTATCTGCATGCGGCTGTCTTTAGCTGCCGGATGAGTTGCTTTGGTGCGATTAGTAGGAGTCACGATCGTGCAGGCTGGCCGCATGCGGTTGGCAATTGTGGCCGCATGGGTTTTCTGTAAGCGATTGAATTCAATAACCGCATAAGCTTCATCCATGTGGTTGGCAACTGTAGCCGCATAAGCTATGCGGCTGACAGATATGACCGCATGAGTTTTCTTCATGCGGCTAGCGGATGTGGTCGCATGAGCTTTTTCCATGTGGCTAGCACCCTTATACGGCTCGAATCGCGTAGAGTTCCTCTTTGCCCCTGCAAGTCCAGCATCATAGTATTTTCTTCTGTTGGACTTGGGGACAGCAGAGTTGTCTACGGTCTGAAGTAGGGTCGCAGGAGAGTCTTGCTCGCCGTCTTGAACAACAGAGGATATCTCTGCAAGAGTTACAGTAGGAACGAAGGATCGGGGTCTCCACTCCTTGCGGGCCTTCTTCGTGTGGGCTCGCTTCTGGACCGGGCCAGCGCTCTTGTCGGAGAGCATTTCTTTGAACGCCTGTTGGTCGAACCGGGCGACCATCTTCTGTTGCACGGAGCCAAGCTTGGCTGCATCCGATTACGTCACCAACTCCTCAGCCGTAGAGAAGTTTTTCCCCAGCAGAGTCGCCATCGTGTTTGCCATGAAATATAAAAGAACAGAACAATTATCGGAGGATCGGACTTTTACTTCACGTTACAAACTCGCTTGTACAAAGAAAGCCTAGGGACGAAAACCTAGGTAAAGTAGTCTAAGTACAATTATTTATTTTAGATTTCGGAGGGTGACGATAGAGGCTCGGGAAGGCGATGACAGTCCTGTCTTACTCCTTGGACGATCGGTATACAGCCTTGGCTCCTGTAACGAGATGGTTGGCGTTGATGAAGAAATGCTCTTCTTGCTCTCCCTCTATTACTCTTCTGGCTTCTCTCTCTCTGTGTATTCTCTCTGATTATTAGGGGAGTCTCTCTGTCTGCGCCTCTCTTGCAAGGAAATGGCACCCTGCTATTTATAATAATGGGGGGCATCATTAGGGTTTGGATGATTACCCATTCTCAAAGTGGCGGCGGCCTGGTGATTGATCAATCTGGGCCATTAGTCTTGAGTGTGAAGGATCTGGACCATTAATGTGGATTATGCCAAATCCTATCAATAATAAATGTTGATTGCAATAAATCTCCATCATGATGATTTGCTGATGTCTGCAAATCTAAATGAATCAATTTAATTCATTCTCTTGTCACGTGTCCCAAATTATTGGGATCTGACCCAAAATTTGATTATCTTTAGGACACGTGTCCTGTCATCATTATTGAGCCGCATGAGGAGTGTTCATATTTGGGCCGCATGAAGGTCGTCATGACCGAGCCGCATGGAAGATTTCATGACCGAGCCGCACGAATAGTCTCTACACTCGAACCGCATGAAGGTTGTCATGACCGAGCCGCATGAATATGTTCATGATCGAGCCGCATGGGGGTCTTCATGGCCGAGCCGCACGAGAGTCTTCATGGCCGAGCCGCATGGGTTTCTTCATGGCTGAGCCGCATAGGGGCCTTCATGGTTTGAACCGCATAGATTTCTTTGCACTGGCCGCATGAACTCGTCTAGTCTGGCGCATGGACCTGCCTCGAAGCTTGGTAGACAGCGCCGTATTGGTGAAGATTTTCCTTATTTCCTAGAAAAATTTTGCTTTTCGTGTCAGTCATTATGACAACTTTATGTCAGGTCTGTCATCTGTCAGCTGTCAGCCGTCAGAACATTAAATGCGTCCAGACGTTGAGCACATCTGTTTTGAATGCCACGTGGCCTCTCTCTCTGAGCCGCATGGAGTTTACTCGAGTTGCCTATGTGTTTGAGCCGTATGGGACTCCTGAGCCGCATGAAGCTCGTCTGATTTTGAGCCGCATGAAGCTTCCTGGGTTCTGTGCCGCATGAAGAACATTTCATGACCGAGCCGCATGAAGGACGTCTCATGACCGAGCCGCATGAAGGACGTCTTATGACCGAGCCGCATGAGGAATGTCTCATGACCGAGCCGCATGAAGGACGTCTCATGACTCGCATGAGAAATGTCTCGATCAGCCCGTGCACTCGCTTTGTGGGCCCGGGTATCCCGAACACACGAGTGCGTAGGTATCATGTTTGCTCCCTGATGTGGGGCTAATAGAAACACTTGCCCTCGATCTTTGTTGGGAGACTCTTGAGAACCACTCTGTCCGTTTGCCGCCAGGGGCTGGACACGAGCGGCTCTGTACAACTTTCCATCAGAGGCCCACTTA
The DNA here is from genome assembly GCA_029216955.1 of Iris pallida. NCBI lineage: Eukaryota > Viridiplantae > Streptophyta > Magnoliopsida > Asparagales > Iridaceae > Iris > Iris pallida. The sequence continues at coordinate 18,444,884 of JANAVB010023999.1, read as the reverse complement.
GCGGGACGCTCTTGATGGTCAGAGGTTGGGACAGCTGACTGAGCCCGATGAGCCCGCGCTGCCCTAGACTTCTTCTACTTAGCACCCGAAGGTGCGCAATAGGAAGAGTCCAAGTTTGGAAGGAGGAAAGAGAAGTTGGTGCCATTTTCAAAGGAAGAAAGGGGGCTCTATTTATAGAATGGAGTGAGCCCTTTCTTCTTCTCCTTTCCGATGTGGGACTAAAAGCAATATTTTTCATGCTTCTACAATGGTATATGAAACTATATGTTTTAATGAGTACTATATGTTTTAATGAGTATGTATGTAAAATATGATTTAAGATGGTATGTGAAGCTATTAAGGAAAAGTTCAGAGCATGAAACCTGGAAGACTTGATGAACTAAGGCACCAATTAATGTTATAGAAGAATGCACTGTACTCTTCAGCCTTTCATCAAGAACTAGCCTAACACATACGTTTGAAAAGGCTACCCTTTTTCAAGTACCATATATCTGATACTATCATTTAATTTTAGGTAGTCCCAAAATCTTGAATTCTAGAACATCTGAATCTCAATTTGAACAAAATACAGACAACTGAAACATCACCACTGATTAGAATTTGTTTTCTAAAAAAGATATACCAACTGGTATCTGCGAACTATAGCTTAAAATAAACTCAGCTTTAGCTTGGATCTGCTTGATCCCATTCTTTCTCTCGATTTTCTTAACAAACACACAACCTCAAACACTATTCGGCTTAACTTCTCCAATGATGGCATTGATATTTCTCAAAGGTTACATTGCATCCTAGTTACTTATAAAATTTCTACATGTTTCAATTTTATTTCATTGAACTTGTCAGAACACCTGAAAGTTGGACCTTCAATTAAAATCGCAAATAAACACACTTTTTTTCCTTTTTCTGTCCAAGCACCATCTCTTTTTCTGTCCAAGCGCCTTCATAAAACCTTCAATTATGGTGTGAAGGAGAATAAAAACATACTATGGACAATATAAACTATAGGTGGAATAGATAACACGAAATGGCACAACTTTTTCGCCAACATCACAAGAAAATGCTTCATAAATAAGCAGTGATGCCAAAAAAATAAGCAGTGATCCCAAACAGTATAAGAAGTGATGCCAAAAAAATAAAATACATCCTTTTTTGTTTTATTTAGAAATAAGATCCAAATAAGCATATCTGAACACTAGCCTGCCTAGGTGACTTGTGTTTGGTTTGGCTTGGTTTGGTCGTGCCCCTAAATAGAACTACCACAGCAAATATTAGGATTTAGAATTGCTACTTATTGGGATCGGGACTTGCCCCCTTAATGTCATAGAAATTTAAACATAAAAGAATGCAAGAGACATAGAATCCTATTTCAAGAAATAGCATTTTCTAAAATTTCCAGCAGAACTATAAAATATGTAGATGTAAATCATAAAAAAATTAATTAATCAAATTCGAATAATTTCATAATTACGAATATAGAATCCTCAAAATGTGCTCCCAAAACCATGTCAGTATCTCCCTTCCCTTCTAACTAGCTTACCACCCTGCTATATCGATCAAAGTTAAATGAGTCGATATAATCAGAGAAGACTGAGAACCGTAAACACCCTCACCGTTGCCACCGCTACGATTGCTCGTCCCAACCAAAACCCTCTCTCCTGAAAACACAAACACAATTTTCACCAACAGAACAATGTACATTAACAGGCATATAAGTAACCAAATTCGACAAGTAATCCTCACTGGCATAGCAAAAACCATAGATCTATCAAGTTACAAAACCAATATTACCATTCAGTCTTGTTTATCAAATATTGTGAGATTACCTTCAAGTCCCTATGTAAGCACCTTTATCATGACAATAGCTTATAGGCAGCATTAATTATTTGCTGGAAGAGCCTCTGACCTTCACGTTCTAAGAGCCTCTCCTTCAGTGCCTACCAAACATTTAAAGAAAGTGAGTTTTCAGTTTGCTAGTAATGTAGGAATCCACATATTGACATCAAGTTTATTTGATGACATGGTACTCAAAGCAGCCCAGAAACAAGGTTATCATCTAAATAACTTTCACAAAAAAATTACTAAATCAATAATAGTAACAATCTATCTAAATTGGGAAATGCTTACAATTTTGTCAGATAGTTAACCATCTACATATTCAAGGACCATGTAATTTTAGTTTTGTGGCACGTAATCCAGCCAAGTATAAGTAAATCTTGTGGATTTACATATTGGGGATACAGTTAAATCTGGCACGTCTTCTTAAATATGGTCTTACTTCTTAAAATGCACAAGGTAAGAAGTATGAAAATGCAGGAACTAGCCTACCATGTAGAGAGATGCTCAAATTTCATAAGCTTGTCATGTGTACTAGGAACTAGCGTACCATCACCTTCAACCTAAATGGGAAAAGAACTGAAAATCAAGAGTAACATTATAACATCCGCATACCAAAATTCAAAATAGTGAATGCACCTCAAAGTGGATAGGAAAAGAATCTAGAGACAATCACATAAAACAATTTTAAGAACACTGGTGATTCTAGTTTAATATCTTATGTTAGCAAATTATATAGTATATAACTAAATCCCAAAGTGGATAGGAAAAGAATAATACTCGGACGAGTTGGTAAACCACAGGGTCAGAAGCACATATCTTCTCTGAAATGCTCCACAGAGGAGCCCTTCACCATTTCCTTCCGAAACGACCAATGCTCCCATGGATGCACCTCATTTAAATGAACAAACTAGTTCAAGTTCAATTCCTCGCATATTATCAAATTGGCTTCTTCAAAGAAATGATGTATCCTTTACAGATCCAAGCTAATGGAGGATAGACCAAACGAAAACTTATATTCAGTCAACTTGGCTATAATAGCATTATCTGTTCTAACTATCATCTTCATAAAAATGTGGCATTATAAGTATCAGATATTACAGAACTAAAATGTATCATGGAAATACTATTAAAATATGACAACATAGATAGCTTATCAAATAAAGGTAAGATATAGAGTACAAACCGGATTCCCGACTGCAAAGGACAGGATTCTAAGCCATCCACAACAAAATGGCTCGGATGATCTGTTGGTAAGCGAGGATAGGTCATGGGCATCGTGTTGACCTCTCCATTCATTGTCTTCACAATCTTCATCCATGTTTCATCAACTATCCACGTATAAATGTTTCACCATCCAAATTCACCCAAAAAAGTCGACCAAAATTGGTGCTAATGCTGCATAGGCACTTGGTGACTTGCATTTAAAGTAACTCAAGTATCTATATTCAATAATACTACTGGATAAACCCTAACTATGAAAGAAAAAGCCTCGATAATGATCTATTATATTTGGCAGTTGGCAGCAAAAGTGATGAACCTGTAATCTGCATAATAATAGATAACCAACAGCAGGATATAAGGGGTATTTGGAGAAGTTAGACAGTTCGACAAGGAACCTCCTCTTAGACATATCAACAAACATATGGTGAGCGGATCGAACAAAAATAGTTCAGAGATAAGAATATAATATCGACGTCCTTTCCAGCAAGTTGTGCACGGCCCAGACGGAGATCCCCTCTGTAGGGGCAGCTTCTCGGCAAATTGCTCTTCGGCAAATGCACTGACGGACGATCGATCATGCCTATTGGGCGGTCAGAACCGCATTTTTCTTTTGTATATTACTTGAGCATAAAAGGGACCAGTTGGATATTCTTGCTCAAACCCTAAGAATGAAATCGAGTACACCTCTATATTAGCCATGGAGGCCCATATTACATAGTTGATTGAACAACAAATAAACAAACAAATGATAAATAAAAGATAATAGAGTAACGTTAATTAATTTATACGTACAGTGGTGCTTGCGCCTATGGAAGAATCCCAACCGGTTGAGCCTAACATCAATGTCATCTTTCCCACCATGGTCCCTTGGATCTCCTCCAGCGGAGCCTTAGCCAACTCCCTTATCCCCTCCTCGACGACGAGCTTCATCGGCTCCTTCTCCAGCTTCGCCTTCTCCTACACGTTTATCCCGGCCATGTACTTATCCTTGAGCATCCCGTACCTGCCTTCCCTCTCCTCCACTCTAGCCTCTAGCCGCTCCCCCACCCCTCGCCCCCCCCCCCCCGCCCCTGAATTTTAGTCAGCCCACAAGAAAAAAGAGAAAGGAACAAGAGAGAGCACGAAAAAAATTAAAAAGAGAGGTAAATAGCTTGTTATCTCTGCTAAGAGCGCCAATTTTTTTGGCAGAAGCGGGATACTGAAAATAAAATATGAAAAAATAAAATTTATGACAAGACTTTTTTAGTGTTATATTTAATTCATAATATTATATGACACTTTAAAGTATTGTATTTAGTGTATAATATTATACTATATTTTTAAGTGTCGTTAAAAGTGTTATTAAATTTATGTTTACGACATTTTTAATAAAGTATCGTAGATCATGATAAATACTTAATTACAACGACACATTTTAGGAGAGTGTCATCGATACAAAAAATTAATGACACTTATTTAGAAAGTGTCGTAAAGAAAGTGTCGTCATTAACCTATTTTGTTGTAGTGATGGTCGGCCAACATAAGAATCTCCCCCTATTTAATACCCTTTCCACTTGTTCTTGCCTCTTTTGTGCTCAACCAACTTTTAGAAAGGAAAGGTAAATCCCCAACTTCCCAAATTCCTATTAAATCCATTTTAAATCCTTTTTCATCCAAATATTTTGCAACAGTTTCTAATCACCCTATATTTGATGTTCATGGAGAGTGATTTTAGTTTTTGTGCAATTTGGAAGTTTGGCTAGCAACGGGAACCGTTTGATTTGGGACTTTTTCTTGATCCTTACAACCTACAGGTAAACCCTTCAAATTCCTTTTTAATTTTGTTTTTTTTTTGCATGGTAGCTTAGATTTAGGTGTCCCCTAGCTGTAGTGAAGGTTTGGTGTCGTTTGCATTTGGTTTCGTGTCCATATCGGACACGTATCCATTTTCTAGTCTAGGTGTTTGATGAAATGCCACAACCAATCTTTTGTGCTATTTTTGGAAATGTTTTTGAATGGATTTGTAGTGCTATGTGTCGTCTATGATTTTATGTCCTTGGTCTACGGTTTTGGAGTCGTGTCGTGTCCACACGAGGACACGAACACGTGCACGAGGCCTCAGTTCAGTGCCCTACTACTGGACAGTGACTTCTCTTCACTCAGAACACGGAGACATGCAATTTTTGGTGAGAATGTCAGGGCAATGTCTGACATTAGTCTCCCAGAAGTTGGGCTCGAGAGGTTCAGTATTCAAGGAGTTCTCCTCCTCGCACTTGTTGCATGCACAAGCAGACACACGTGTTTTTGGCCGCTGATACGTAGCTAGACACGACACGATACACATTTTGGACACAAGGCAGGGTGTCGACCATGTATCCCTTCATGTCGGCTATACGTGTGCACGACAACTTGCATCCATGTGGCCTGTGTCGGGTGTACAAGTCATTGGACTCACCGTACGACACTGCGTTGTGTGCGCGTGTATGTGTGTGCTCAAGGTGTCTGGAAATGTTGTGTTTCGTCGTGTGGACACAAGATGACTTGAGGGACACACTGACATATACACGAGTCTTTACCAACCTTTAAATCAGATTATTAACTGTTATTTAGACTTTGATTTGCATCCCCCCCCCCAAAGTCTGATACATGAACATTGATTTCTGATTTCTGAAATTAGATCTATTTTCAAACTGAATTCCCATGATTAAATTGCAATATCATTTACTCCCCACATGTCTGAGCATTAGTTACATGTTAGGTTTTATTGTAACACAGGAATTGGGTTTCTATTTGGTTTTGGGATTGAATGTGTAAATGGAATTTACTGTTAACAGTTATGTAAACTGTCATTTGAACTTGATTTTCCTGAGAACTGTTCCTGATAACTCACACATGAAACTAAGATTATGTGCATCCTATAGTTTTCACTTAGACACCCTACTGATTTCTTGTCCATATTACATTGAACTGAGCACTGTTATCACAAACACACACACTTAACTGTCATTTATTCCTGAGAACCATTGCCTGAGATTATACACACAATGTTACATATTGACACACACCCTACAAATTTCCTATTGACACACACATTGACACATTATGTTCACACACATATTATTCACTAAATTGTTGAAACCTATATAAGTTGCCATGTTTACCTGAGAACACACTGTATTATATTGACACATACATTGCTTGTACACTAAGCTGAACACACATAATGTTACACACACACACACAGACACACACACATATTTGCATTTATTTTAGTTTTTCTGTGTACACACACATAATCTGTGAACACTATCCCATTGCACACTATTTTCTATGTATCACACACACACTCTCATAGCTATTGACACACAATACTGTTTTCCTGAGTTTGACACCCTAGTAGCTATAGTCTTGTCAACTTATAAACACACACACACTACTAACCTATCCACTGTCAGTTTACACATTATGTTTACACACACACACACAAGTTATAAAATCTGAGACTTATTACACTCTACTGTCCTTGGACAGAACATGTACACACTCACACATACATTATACATGTTTCACCCCTTTACCCATTCTATATATATGTACACGCAGTTCTTTCCCTATAACTCTATATATATTTTATATATATGTCTTGTATATATATATTATACATATATGAGTGTTGTGATACAACGTATGTTGTGAGTATGAACACATATATGTATGTTCCTATGCCTATGAGTGATTGCACATATGAGTATATGCTATAAGTTGAATATATACATGCTTATATAGGAATTTGGGTGTTTGTTGGCTTGTATAGCCTCGTATTGATGTGTGCTTGCTAGGATAGTCTTGGTTAGGCTTAGTAAGACTTGATGGGTTAGGCTTGACCTAATTGACCTAGTTTGACTAGTATAGTTGACTAGAGTTGACCAAAGGTTGACTTTAGCATAGATTGACCCCAAACATCATGTAGATGCATTGTAGCAGTCTATTTTACTATTTTAGACATGTAGTGACTTGTACTGTTCTATAGGAGCCAGACACCACTCTTCGGACAGAATATTCTCTTCAGATATTCAGGATACTAGGAGAGTACATTCTCTGATCTTTCTATACTTGCTATGATCTATTTGCATGCTCTAGTTTACTTTACTTGATGCTGACACCTTTATTACGGATTAGTACTATATGGATCTTGTCGTACGATGTTATCCCCTTAGCAGATACATCGGATATTTCATGTTCGTATACTTTATCATGAGCATCGTGTACTCCTTGTATTTGTGACATTCATGTACAAATCGTATGAAATCGTGTACTCTCATCTGCTCACATGACCTTCGTGTATATTCTTCATCGTGTGCAATAACATAAATTGAATGGATCCTTGTGTATTGATTGGGGGCGGGGGAGTAGAAGTGGTTATGTATTCAATCTTGTAGCTTACTCGTGTATAACCTCTGTAGATTACTCGCGTATAACTTCGTGCCGTTTACATAACCATCTTATGCTCTAAATCACTTAGTCACTTACATTTCTTACCTATCATGCATATATTTCCAGTTATCAGATATTTCTCCTGTTTCTTCCAGCATTTCCTGTATCTTACTCTATTGCCTATCTTTTATATCATGCCATACTATGAACTGTATTAGAGATATGTATTCGTTCCTGTCCTGACTGGACTTGTTGAAAATATTACAAAGGATGAAGACAGACGTTCTGTTCCACATATTATAGGACTTCCTTAGAGGATTGCTGTGACCTGGATCAGCAGCAAGACCCCTTAGCATTAGATGACATACCTTTAGTCTATGATGTCCTTTCATTGTATTACTCTATGGATTACTGTATTTGAGATTTGAGATGTTATCTGGATTTGTGATATCTTAGACACTTAGACTTCTATCTGGTTGTATCTCTGTGGATTCATTTCTTTTCATATATATCTATCTTATCATTTCTATTTTAGATGTGATTGAGACTATATTCTGCTATGTCACCTCCATTCGGAGTATATATATTGTACAAGTACCTTATATTGTTAGATGATTAACCTAGGACAGCGTTCTACCACTACAAAAAAAGTTAGCTTTTGGGACAACACTTTTAAGAACTCTAGTTTTAAACGTCCTAAAATATTATTATTTGGGACTGCTATATTTTTTGTAACAAAAAACGAATTTATTGGTGATAGATTGAAAAATGGATCTCTTATTTGGGACTATTAATAATTTTCGTTTCAAATAAATTTTGAGACCGTCTCAAATAATCTCAGCGGGAATGGCAATTATTTGGCGGCCCAAACCAAATTTTTTAGAAATATTTTTTTTCTTACTCCTAACCGTTGGATCTCTAAAATGAATCCACACCATTCATCCACATATATTTTTTAACCTGCCTCCTCTCTCTCTCTCTCTCTCTATATTCACTACCACTTTCCCTCTATATTTTTTTCTTTCCCTCCTAAAATCCTCTAATTCCTGTTCTCTTTAGAAGAAAAAAACCTAGCCCATGCACCAATCCTACATTCATTTAAATTCATCCCAAATCCTCTCTCTCCACCTGCTCCTCTTTCTCTTTCGGGGAAAGAGAGAAGCAGTGGTGGCTCCATGAAGTGCAGTGGTGGTTCCATGAAGTGCAGCGATGGCTGTGCGAGGAGTCCCGGTGGCGATCAGAGAGAGAAAGAGAATCGATGCTCATCCAAATTACCACCTTCTCTCACTCTACACATCCCCAAGCTGTTCCCTCACTCTTTTGATTCCTGAGCTCTATACCTCTCCTCTCCGCCTTAGTGGATTTCGAACAGGTACCTAACAATCCTTTCCCAAATTTTGGTTTTTCCCCTTATCCCACCCATCTCCGCTCTTTTCATCACGATCTAGGGTTTTATTCCTCCATCGATGGAGGAAACACCGCTAATGGTTCCTTCGCCCCGTACGCTTTATCGCCAAGTAGAGGAAGGACTACCTCGACCGCTCCATGCCTCACCCAGTTAGCCGTTGTTCGATTTGGAGATCGAAACCCTCGACCGACCCTCCCTGTCGATGAGGGGCTCGTACGAGTTCAATCCCTTCTTTCGACCCTTCTCGGAGTTCAAGTTCTGGTATAATTCATAGATTCCTTAGTTTTATTTTGATGAATGGTTATATTTTCGGTCAGAAAAAGCAGTAAAGTTTAGATTCGAATTAGATTACAAGAATTTTGGACTAATTTGGTTTATGATTTTATCAATGACACATAAATAGTTTGGTGTAGAGATTTAATTAACTTTTGTAGAACATTATAACAAGTAAGAAAGTATGCATATGTTTGAAGTTTGACTCATTATGTCATACTTTAATCTTTATCTTCTACTTGAATCATTAAAGCCAAAAATTTCTAATATACCTATGAATAAGACTACAATACTCAAACTTTGAAATAGGAGATGTCAATACTCAAGCATTTGTAGGGGAAGCTCATTTTTTTGTTTCCTATTAATGCATGCTAGTATCGGCCGTGGAAGAAGTAGTATGTATGTCAGTAAATCTCAGGGCATTGTGACAGGTGCACTAGCAAGGGGTTCACCACTAAGACAAGACATTGTGAATAAAGCTGAAGCTTTTGATTAGAGCATCAGTTAACAACTAATGCTTCTGCAAATGATCTTGCTTCAGATATTGCTTTGTTGTTAATAGTCAGGGTTACTATTGTTAATGATCTTGCCGATTTTTTGCATCAGTTAAAAACCTCTTTTTTGTCGAATTTTTGAAACTAAAACTCATCATCTTCATCGTCATCGTCCCTTTAGATCTGTTGGAGTGCAAGCTACCATTGCACATTGGGTACATGATGAAATGTTTATCAAGCACTGCTGAAATAGCCTGTTGGGATTATAGCTTGAAAGGTATCTGATACATTTTTGACTCTGATATATTTCCAGTTTTCTGATGTATCAATAGATAGATGAAACTTTTTATGTCATCCAAGAGAAAAGAACAAGTGTTTATATATATAACAATCTACTTTTAATTGGAGTATCCGGTACTCGACAAGATTTGTGAGGATGATTACTATCAGTTACTTATTATTCTAAGCTAATATTTTATATAAGAAAAAACTAGTCATCCTTTAGGAAAATTCCAAGATGTTGAACTCACGAAACCATCTGTTATTGTATTTGTATGTCATAAATATGTTGTACAACACGACAAAATATGATGTTGTGATGTTGCCTTCATGTACGTCATAAAGAGACACCAGCACATGCTAAGTGTTTATATAATTGTCACTTTAAAAGATTCAAGCTTCTGAGATCATGATTAGTATAAACCAAGTTGGGCCATATGCTATGTTTACTTGTTGATTGTATTCATAATCGAATGAAGCCTTCAGGAATCTTAGTCAGAGAGATGGAAATTTGTTTTGATACATAGTCAATGTGATAGGGCATTTGAATGCATTTTATAGGTCCGTAAAAATGTTCTTATATGTCCAGAGGATATATAGCAGTTCCTTTTAACAGTTCTTTTGAGTGGTACAAGTGTTCTGAAATGTTCGTTGAAGTGTTCCTTTTAAATATTTGTAGAAATGTTCCTATATATACTAGTTCCTTTTAACATTCCATAGAAATGTTCTGAAACGTTCAGATATATAGCAATACAGAATATATATCAGTTCTGAAATGTCCAAGACATGAATTTGTCCTACACAGAAGGGCATTATGGTCCTAAGAAATGGTCATGCCTACATAATGTACAAATATGGAGAGTTGACAATTAAGTATTCAACATAACCATCGAGCCTTACCCGAAGTATTTTGCCATCCCCTTATAAGTTGAATTACTTGTTATTTAATGAAATAAATTTATTTCACCTTTTTTGATCGATGAGTGGTCAATTCAGGATAACATAGCTACTCTTTTTTTTCTCTTTACCCTATACCTAACATTGGTACCCATGTTTATCCATGAAAGTCATGAGTTGTGAGCTCCATTGTTAAGTGCTTCAGATGATGGAGTTCTGAAGCGAATATTTTTTTAACTCATAATTATGAGGCAACAATTGTTGTCTCACTCATGTTTTGTTATTATGCTAGTCTTAATTTCCCTCCAATTTTTATTAGATCATACTATAATATTATTAATTGAAATATTTCTCCCAATGCTCAATGGTGATTCATCTGGTGAAGAGGAAATATACATTTAGGAGTCTGTAGATGTGGGATGAGGGAGTTAGAAACACGTGTAGAACTGGAACTTTATATGTTAAGACACTACTGCACCAACGTTGAGGGATACTTCATTTTGGATGTGTTGAGATGTATGTGTGGGGTGGTGGGGTGGAGCTCTTACTGATGAACAATTTTGCATGTTGAATTTTACCTTACAATTGCTATTTCATGTTGAATATTTACATATGATGTTCAGTTATGATGCAGGTTAATGCTTTCACTACATGGCCTAAGACTAGGATTGAGACCGGCATCATCTTGTGTCAGATATAATTAAAAGTCTATAAATTTAAATTCTTTTATATGAAATCACCAACTTTTTTCTTCTTTTCATTTCAGCATGAACTGTTTCTCCCTAATTCTCCTATTGCTTACCTTCTTTCTTCATTTTGTTTATGAGCTCTAGGTTCTTATGTCGTGTAAGAAGAACATTGTAGGGATCCTCGAAGGAGATTGGCTGGTTGCAAAGAACTGAAGGGTTACCTCCTGTGGAGGATGGTACAAATCATTTTATGGAGGTCCTTCACGATATAAGGTAATATGCATTGGCATTTAAAAGACGAACGTTTTTTATCTATCCAGGATAATTTTGGCTTCAATATATTATGAAAACTCAAATTTTCCATTCTCGTGATGTTTGTATAAAATGCTTGGCTAGGAAAACTCAAGATCTTGATTTCCTTGAAATACATAAGTGACATACCTCTGCATAAAGGATTGGAAGTCCCAACGATAAAAAGAAGTAATCGTTACCTATTTTAAATGCCACAAATGCTATCTAATCTGTATAATTTAGTAAGATTTTTAAGCTTAACCTATTGCATATATGAGCTAAGCCTAAAACTTTGTCTTTAGGTTTTTTCCAATCATAATTCAATTCGTTAGCGTAGCTCATTTTCTTTGTGCTTGAAATTTTAGTAATAATACTTACTAAGTTCCAGGGGCCTTAAAGAATACAGATAATACCGGGCAAAACCACCACTTTTAATCATGTTTTCAGTCTATGTTAAACATGGGATAGAAGCAATATAACATCAAGTTCATTAGCAGGGGTATCAATATTGAGTTTTCAGGTAATGTTACCATCAAGTTTTTATTTCCAACAAGCATTAGATGAAGATTGAACTATATCTTTATGACAATTGGACTATATCCTGGTCTTGTCTATGAAGATTGCATATCAAAAACGAGTTTGATGTCATTAGTAGATCTCAGTTCTACTGATTCTGGTGAAATCCTATATTTCCTCATCAAGGAAATCCTTGTGGTAAACTTCTCTTCAACTGTTCATGATCATGTAAAATTTTGTAGTTGTGCAATCCATAATTTTGTTCCTCTAATAACATTATTTCTTCATGAATGTGTTTGTTATTCCCTCTATCAACATTATTTCTTCATGAATTGCACAACTACATTCTTGATTTTTTTTCCTTTAGATTTTTTTGTTCCTCCTGTCTTCTATGGAATAAGGAGGGAAATTTGAGCTGTGGGCTTTATTCATGATAGAGAATACTGAATTATCCTCTTATTATGCACCTTTTTAACCAGATACTTGGTACTTATCATCTTTGAAAGGCATTGCAAACTACTCATGAGTTTCGACCCCACCACCATCTCAGGGAGATAGATGACATATTAGATGGGTTTGTGATGCCCTGAAGTTGGTAGTTGATATCGAGCCCAGCTTCTTATATATCAACCATGCACTGCTCTTGTATCGGGCTAAATTACATGAACTATGCAACAAATTCTGACTCTACTTTAACTTTGACAACAGCATGTTTTGTGCTAGCATGTGAAGTGAAAGACGTATTATGATATTCAACTTTTAGAGGCTGATATGTGAATTTTGTTTCAATGGTGCAGGCTCATTTCCTATTGGCAAAGTTGAATCCTTCGGCTACATACAACTCAGACAATCCTCCCCCTCCTGATGGAGATGTCATATTCACAAATGATGTCAGCTTCCAGGTATTCCTTGATCATCTCCAACGCCTGGCAGTTCAGTAAAGAACTTTTGCATCAGTTCAGGCGCCAACACATCCATTCCATCGTTCTATCTATTGGATAGTATGGGGTGTCTTAATTTCCACCTAGAAAAGGTTGCACTTTAGCTTTAGTCTACAATTTGTACAGATTATGTTCAGAGTCCATGCTTATATTTATTTTCTATGCAAGTGATTGTAGCTACTACGTATTCATTGACATTAATTATTATGTACTGACGGTGAAGTTGACTGTGAATGTCAGTTTGTTACTGTACAAAGTAGAGAACATTTTTGGATGTTAACATGACTTCTTGTATGCAAACATGAGGAGAGGAGGTGCTGTCTGCACAGCCTGCAAACAAACCTGTTGCAATTTTATCTTGTGTTCACGATAATGAAGTTTGGAAATATATGCATCCATTAATTGTTTCATAATTTGAGGTGGAACCGTTCTAGTTCCTTCCGAAGATGATATATATTATAGGCATAGGGAGTACTTTTATCTAAATCTGGTTCAGGATATTATACAAAATGAAGTGCAGAAGAATGACAGGACGTGTCAAATTTTGGTTGCCAGGTGCATGTTTGTTGTGGTTAATGTTGTGTGATTTCCTTTCATAATTTGATGTGTCTTACATATTAAATTTTTTTTCATGTGTACAGATGCGGTCTAATTTGAGGAATTCTTTTCCACTACTTACCTCCATTGTCACACAGTCTCACCTTCAGAAGCCATTTCACTTGGTAGGTTCTACAATATTTGAACTTTTACTGCACGTGTCGAGCATTTCCTCAAATGTCAATTGTTTATGTTCATTTTTTTATTTTTTTATTTTTTTTGCAAACATCTTCATGTTATATATCTCCGCAAATTAAGCAGACTTATTTCAAATTTGAGGGACGATATGTATTGGATACATATTGGAGACAATCGGAACACTCCAAGATACTCTACGGACACGCTAAAATAGATGTTGTGTCCGTGTCCCCGTGTCCTTCCCTCGCAGTGCCATATCCGTGTCCATACAACATGTAGGCCTCAGTTTTTCAAAAAAAAAGAACATGGGTTACATTTAGTGCAAATAGTAGAGGTCACATTCCACTTGTGCAAGAGACCTGGGTCCAAAACCAGTTTACACTATAAATGTATTAGATACATGACAATCAGAAGATTCAGAACAACAACAAAGCCTGTGTGACTTTGTCCCAAACTTTTTTTGGGTTGGATTACTCTTATCCGAATGTAGGTCCTATACCTCTCTTTGCTTATCAGTTATAGTTTCCAACAAGATAGTCTAGTGAAGCTTGTTCATATAAAGGGTGGTTGATCAGAGGATCTCCTCGCTAACATAGCTGTACTGGAGCTCACAGTTATATATCTTGAAAAAAAACTGGATGCCTTGCATTTTCGGCTTAGCCAAGAAAGGAATGAGCGTCTCCTTACTGAAACTCAAATATAACATACACCACCACTAGCAATGGAACCACCATCTTCTAACTCTGGTTTTATGTGGGAAGAGGTATATCATTGTTTATATTGATTTTCCATTCCTTTTTGGCGGTAAAATTAAAAGATGATTGATTCTTGCTTGTAAATTTTTTTTCCAGCATATATCCTCGTTGAGAGCTGTAAAATTTACGGGACATCAAATATCTCTCTCATCACGGTTAGACTTAGCATATAGACATTCACAATCGTTGAAAGTTGATAGGCTGACGCAGAAGTTCACCACAGCAAAGGTCTGTTTCATCCTTATTCTCTTTAACAAGGATGGTTATAGAGGCATGCTATATAGAATATCTAGCTTTATATGCAAATATTCTCAAAATGCATAACCCCACTTATGAGTTGGCCAAATTGTTTCTGGTACAGATAGCAGGACCCTACAGTAAAAGTAAAGAAGAAAATGAAATAGTTGATTCTCATCAAGAGTCTGATGCGATGGATATGAAGAAGAATTTGATATTGAAGAACCCTTGGCAGGATCCAAATAAACTTTCAGAAGAAATGGTGCGATGTATGAGAGACATTTTTCTACGTTTATCAGAATCATCATCCACCTCTAAGGTGCCCTCTTCATAATCATCATTACCTTCCTCATTTTCTCCTATTGGGCACTTCACTTGGTCTGCGATTATGTGTCCAATACCTCCCTTTGCTTATAGTTTCCAACAAGAGTTTTTGAAAACATGAAGGATTTATGATTTGCAGGGTCAAGTAATTTTTGCAAACAGTGCTCCTCTGCGACCTGGTTTCTTCATGAGCATTTTTTTTGTTTACTTCTATTTGCAGGTCCTTCCAATGCTTTTTGTACCTATTTTACAAATGATGGGAGATGCCACTTTGGAAAATCAAATATGTTTTGGACTTGTGTAAAATGTTGTAGATTTTATTTTGTAAATTAAGTGAATGCTTAATGATGTAAAACTTGATGGGAGAACACTCGAAGTGATGTAAGACTTGGATTTCATTTTGTGAACAATGGAATATTACCTTTAAATATGTTTTATAGAAATCGCTTTGTTAATGTTGCGGCTAAGCTTTGTTAATGTTGCGGCTACCATATGCATTTGCGATTAAATAAAATAGTTCTGTATGAATTTTTGTTGTATATAATATTCAATTATATATTATATATATAAACAGAAAATTAGTAATTCCATAATAATTTAGACAATTGTTAAGTTTTTCGGACGATTATAGTACGGTAACAAAAAGTAAATTACTTTTTTTGGGACTTTTTAAAATTTCGTCCCTTATTTATTAGGACGAAATATATCTGTTACAAAAACTTGTTTTTTTGGGACAAATTAATAAACTGTCACACAAAAGCATAAATTTGAAAACTTTTGAGACGTTTTGCCTAACCGTCCTTTAACAGTAATTAGGACGGCAATATCCGTCCCTAAAGTTTTTTTCCACGCCACCCTAATGGGACCGTCCATTCCCGTCCCAAAGGCCGTCCCAAATATTTGTTGGGACGGTAATTGCAGTTTTTAAGACGATTTTTTGTTGTCCCCAAAGGTCACTTTTTTTGTAGTGACCGTCGATACTTTGGTGTAGGCTGGACGTACCCACTTCTCCTGTCCTTACTCTAGGGTGCGGGTCATGACAGATAGGCCCCATCCTCCATCACCGTCCACGCTCTCGTGCCAGCTGCCAGGTGTCGGACCTGCTTTCCTATCCACCCACTCCGACGCTCGCCCATCTCCGTCTTCCAGCCGCAGGCGGAGACGGCGCTTCCGCCATCCTTATCTCTCCGGCTGAAGCCTCCGCGGCAGCCACCCCCCAATTTTCTCCCTGTATATCCTGGGAGCTCCACCCTCCCTCGTATGGACGGACGATCAGCAAGCCCTTACAGGGCGCTGGTAGGTTCGATCCCACCCGAACGCCGTCCCAACGCAGGCATCGTCGCCCTCGTCTCCTCGGTATGTGCCACCACCGGTGAAGGACACAGTGCTCACTGCCTGGTCCGTCCCTCCCAACCTCTTCGGGTCGGTCCTCCTCCAGTTGGAGCGGCCACAACTGTATCTAAGACCCCGGTCCTCGCCTAGTCTGAGCTGCATATGACAGTCGCTCCTCAAGTCGGAGCGGACGGCCCCGTTGGCCCAGCTGTCACCAAGTCCCCAACATCGGCCTTTACACTGGCGCCCCGCCTGAGTTGGGTCACATCTGCCACCTTCTCCCCCCGGGTGACGTGATGACCTGCGTGCCAGATGCTGGTATTGAGTACCTTCCGTCCTTTTCCTACGACAGGCCCCGAGACTTCGTTTCCATTTCCTCCCTCAGGTCTCATGTGGAGCAGCCCGGGCGCAACCACCCACCTTGCGCCTTATTCTATCAGGCTTTCTCTATGTGCGCCAGCTGGCGACCCCCTAGGGCAACCCATGGGATGCGCCCCTTGTCCCTCTCCTGACGAGGCAGGGACTCTCGTGGTGCCCCCCCAAGCAAGGACTCACGAGGTGGCCCACCCCATGTCTCTCTTCTGTCGAGGCAGGGACTCCCGAGCGGAGCAGCCATGGCGCAACCACCCTCCTTGCGCCATATTCTTCTCAGGTTTCCTCGCAGTGCGCCAGCTGGCGAACCCCCGGCACAACCCATGGGTTGCGCCCCTCGTCCCGCCCCTGATGAGACATTGACCCACTCGCATCCCCTCTTGGTGCATCCGGCGGATGGAGATGGTCACTCCCGCCCGTTGGCGCGCAAGTTGACCTGTACCATCCCACTGCTGTGTTCCCCTTCGGCGCAACCTCCGTCCGATGCTACCTACTTTCCCGCTTAGGTGCATGCGATGAGTTGTGATCCCTCTCTGGCACAACCCGCGTCTGGTGGTGGTCCTCCTTACCCCTCTGTAACGCCCTAGTCCTAAAATACGTAGGACTAGGAGCGTAGACATGACAGCTATATACATACGAAGTACACTCCAATATATGGAAACCTCGTATGAATACATGAGCTGTAAAATACAGTAGAACCATAACTAATCGCATCCACACAAATAAATGAATAAAAGATATCGTATAACCGACTATGAAATTATCATTTGATACATGTAGTTGGGCGGAGACAAATCCACTACCAACTATGAAAAGAAATACACAACAAAAGAAAGAGTTTGGCGAACGAAGCGAAGACGAACTAGGTGCAATCACCCTCGAAGAATGGAGATAGTCACGGCTAGAACTAGAACACCTGCGAAAGACAAGAGCACACACCTGGCGAGATAACCATGTCCTCAGAGGGACATAACAAGACACATAATATCATGCCAATAACTGAATAATAAAAGCTCAACAGAAAAATATATATGACTAAACAGATAAAGGTCTTAACCATTCTATGTGAAAATGCATTTTGAAGACAACGTTCCACACAAGGGCTCCCGAGACTAGAAATACGGCGCGTTAGCGTTTCAACCAAGGCACTAGTGGCGTCTAGAGAAAAGTAAATGCACGGCCCATTAGCACTCGAGTGAGAGCTAAGGGGCATCTAGAGAAAAATAAATGCACGACCACTAGCTCTTGGGTGAGTCACTAACGGCAACTAGAGGAAAGTAAATGCACGGCACATTTGTGTTTCAACCGAGGCACTAGTGACTTCTAGAGAAAAGTAAATAAGTGCACGGCACACTAGCTCTCGGCTGAGTCACAAATGGCAGCTAGAGAAAAGTAAATGTGTGAAAGCCCATGTGCCTAACAACTGTCTTCACCCTCCCCATGCACTACTCGTGCTGAATCCACACCACGATATTTCTAACAACCGCTAAGTCTTCTAGACAACTATATTAGCAGTTATATCCTAACGCTCGTCCTGTACGTACCGATGTACGGTCAGTACGCAAGTCCGAATCTATATGAGACACGTGACATCGTGGCACATAGGTGTCGGCCAATGAATACGGCACAAACAAAGGTGGTCCCTTAACTCTAGGCCAAATGCATAACGAAAACTAAGTATAGTAATTTGCAACTACATAAAGTTTTAAAATAACAATTTGTATTTGCTAGAAATAAATAATTATAAAGCATTGTCACGACCCGCACCCACCGTGAGGGTATGAGTACATAACAGCGCCCAGCCTACGCCGCAGTGTCGGCGGTAGAACGCTGTTCTAAGTCATGAACTATAACTAACACAATATAGAATAATCTCCAACTGGGGACTAATCACAGAAGGTACAACTCAATCACAACTAGAGATAGAATAGGGCACGATAAAATAGATAGAAAATCCTCAACTGAGGTACAACAGAATGAAATAACAAGTCTCAACATCTCTAAATATACAACTCTGAAAATAAGGACAACAACTAAACATAAAAAAAGGAAACAATCTAGACTATCTAAACTATTTAATGGGTATCATCCTCAGCAGCTGCCTGAACCTCCCCAGGGGTCCAGGTCGCGAGTGTCATCTAGGCAAGCTCCAAAGTAAGGGGTGCAGGGTTCCTCATCATCCTCTATAAAAATTTTAACAGGTCCAGTCAGGACGGGAGCGAGCACAATACATCTCACGCAGATCATAACAGGTTAGAGAATATAAACATGCAAGAGAGTACGATACATGAAACTGAAAGAAAGTACATGATATAAACAGAGAGAGAGAACTGTAATAAAAATATCTACTATAAGTAGAGAGCTACCAGTGACTAGTGATTTAGAGTACAAAGTCGACATGTGAACGGCTTGATTTGCACATGACTATACTAAAGAGGCGTACATGGCTATACTACTTTGGAATTGTTCACATGACTATTTATACTCCCCCATACCCCAATCAATACACAAGGATCCAGACAAGTTATGTAACGTACATGGTTTTCACATGAAGCCCATAGATGGGTGTACATGAAGAATACATGATGGCTCAGAAACTGAGTGCACATGAATTCCACATGAAGGCCCATGAAGGATGCACATGAAGTATAGGTTATACATGAGATACATGAGAAACAAGACCAAACGTGATAGCACATGAGAGTACACGAGCGAGCACGAACGAGCATGAAGCACATAAAAACATGAATAACATGAGAGCGAGGAATACACGATGTACATGAAACACACGACATGATGTATCCGATGCTCCCGAGGGGGATAACATCGCATAAAAGGATCCATATAGTACCAATCCGTGATAATATCGTGACAGCATCAAATAAGGTAAACTAGAGCAGGAATATAATTCTAAGCAAGTTATGAAATGATCAGAGAATGTACTCGCCTGGTATCTGAATGTCTGAAGTAAATGTTCTGTCCGAGATGAGGTACCTGACTCCTAGTTAGAGCAACACAAGTCAAGATGTATACAGTGGGTGATATAATTAATGTACAATGTAACTGCATGCTGTCTAGGTCAAACTAGACTAAAGTCAATACTTTGTCAACTCCAGTCAACTATACTAGTCAAGCTAGGTCAAACTAACCCAGACAAGTCTCACTAAGCCTAGTCAGCCTATTCTAGCAATCACACACCAATCACAAGTCATACTAGACTACCAACACACAATCATTGGTGTATTCATACCATACAAATAGGCCTTATGCCCTATAGTGCACATCACACATATTTCATACATTATATATATATCTATATACTAGATTAATATAGGCAACTTATTTATCACATATAGGCCATAGCATATATTATATATAGAGAGATAGACATGTGTGTGTGTTTACAACTTAATTGTGTGTGTGAGCTCAAGTGCCAATGTGTTATAGCTAACATGGTAACAGGAAAAACAGTAGGTAGGGTATGTGTATATGTATCAAGGTTTCATTTTAGGTGAAAAGTGTATGTGGTAAGGCATGACAGTGATACAAGGTGTGTGAGAATCCTGGAAAATCAGTGAGCTATACATTGCTAACATGTGAGCATGTGTGTGTTCCTGTGACAGTGAACTACTAAAGAGAATTCAGTTCAAAAAGGTAAGGAAATCAATATCAGTTTAAAAAAAGGAATATGATCATTTTTCAGGAATTGAGAATTCCTGGAAAGTCTAATACTCAGGTATCATTACTCATGTGGCAGTTTCTATATATGAATCAAATTGATATTACAACTTCCAAAACCAATTTCAAAATCTAAAACCCACCAATCAGTAAACAATATTACAATGATGAAATTGCACATGTATAGATGATGAATGGCAACCAACTTTAGTTTTAAAACAGTGAAGGGGGTAATAATTTCAGGAATAGGGATTCTCGGGTTCAGTTATTGCAATGTCTTGTGTGATATGTCACAGTGGTGTGGGTGATCATTGACAGTGTAATGTGTGTAAATATGAAATAGGAAGAACAGTGAAGTGAGGGTGTCTCAGATTTATTGTCCTGTGCAACTTAGAAAACAGTGAGCAAATATGGTTCCCAGTTTTATAGTGTACATACAGTGTAATCTCAGGTTTTAATTAAAAAACAATGTGTGTGTCAATGGGGACAGTAGATAGGGTGTTCAGACATCAACCTCAAGCCTAAAATCAAATATCTGTTTGAACAAACAATCTCAGATTTATTATGAAGGGGGTGCAATGTGTCCCTGTATTCTCAAAACATATCAAACAGACAGTATAAAAGTCACACGAAAACCAAACCCAATGCAAATTTCAAATTCGATCACCACTACAATAATAATCCTAGTGCAACCCAAATCTCAGCTGAGCATAGGAAAATATGTGTACACCAATTTCATGTTGTAATTTCTTAGAGTTTACAAACAGTGCACATTAATACTGCAATTCGAACTAACATTTGATATCAAAGTTAAAGGTTAACATGTGTTCAAAAATTGAAATATGGCTGAGTGATACTCAGATTTTTAGAAAAACATATATACATAGGTGAAACATCCTTGCAATTAAACCAATCTACAAAATCAGTAATCACATGGCAGTTCAGGATTTCAGCCCAATTGGCCAACTCGAAAACCAATAATCCCCAATCAACAAGAACCCTACTATGCACATTAGTCCTAGATATATATATATATGAACTATTTATGATAACTAATCATCAACCAAACAGTTAAACCATATGATAATCGAATTTCTTAGGAAAGACAGTGCACCTATATTAGCAAATTAAAATTCTCAGGAAATAGTCCCAAAGTGAGTTCGAAATCCGATTTTTCCATATTAACTTGAAAACCCAATCATGTAGTTAATCTCAGATACATCTAGGTGCACAAACGTTAAGTTTATCATTCAAAGGACCAGTAACACATATAAAAATTTCAGAAAATTTGACTTATGAGCCTAAGTATCAGTACATTAGGAATTTCCCTGGATTCGAATGTAAAAACAATTTAATAATTAAATATAAAGGTTGGTAATTGTTCTAGCACATGTGTATGTGTCATAGGTTCACCTCGTGTCCAACCAAGTCGACACATTTGTGTCCACGACACTAAAACACACACAGGCACGAACTGTGCACTGACAGTGTCGTGCACGCGTGCACACCTCTCGTGGACACGACATAGTGCACCACGTGTCACGTGCATATGCCTGCGTGTTCGCCTAGGTTAGGGGAACGCGTCCCACAGCCTGCAAGAGGTCCACGTTGTATCGTGTCCAAGTTATGAGCCCGTGTCAGTCGAGTGTCTGTGCGCATGTGCTGCTAATACACGAACAGTGCGGGTCATAATACTCCCATACCACACCATAATATTCTACAAAAATTTAGGGGCTTGGTGTCAGTCACCTAGGGAAGGTTCACACCAATTTTGGTGTCGAGACGTGTCGAGACGTGTCGTATCCGATGAGAACTCGGACACGGACAGCAGGGCACCCGACCGAGCCCCCGTGCTGCGTGTCCAGCACCAAAACCGATACGAAAACCGACACAAACACAAATCAGTCTTCATAAATATTGTTACACATACCTAGATCTAGAGATCCATGAAATTAGAATTCAAAAATACGAAAATAAAATCCTCACAGACATTTCATCAAACACATGTGTACAAGTCATGATACGTGTCCGATACGGACACGAATTGACACAAAACCAATACCTACGGCTAGGGGACACCTAGGGCATCCTATCCATGCAAAGAAAACGAAATTTGGTGGAGGGAATAGAGATTTACCTATATGTGCAATTTGTATGAAAAAGCTTCAAAAGGGGGTGGTTCTTCTTAATGGCCAAGTACTCCAAATTGGTCCCAAACTGAAATGGCTCTCCACCAACAGCCCATAAACACCAATTAGAACCCAATGCAAAAGACTAGGATGAAAAAGGAGGTTAAATGAATAAAATGGAAATTTTGAAGAAGGGAACAAACCTTGGTTTTTGCCAAATGGAGAATAATATAAAAGAGGCAAGAACATTCAAGGAGGAGATTATTTATAGGGAGGGGGAAGCCCTATGGCTGGTCCTAATGAGTGAAAATTAGGGTTATGGTTACAAGTCATGGGCCATGGGCCATGGGCCATGGGCCAAGTCACATGAGAAATGGGCTCTCTACCTTAGCCTTAAGTCCAACATTAAAATCCTTCCTAATTTCTCAAGAGCTAAATCACTCAAGTCAAAATCAAGTCGACTTAAGTTAGATTAGGGTCTTACCATGCTAATCAAGTCACCTTAACTAGAGTCAACATCTAGGTTAGTCTCCTATGTCACAACTAGCAAAAGTCAAAATCAACAACCGTCAATCCAACAATAAATCAATAATTCTAAAAAGTCAAAATGACCAAATTACCCCTAGACTAAAAATGATAATTGAAACACCCTAATCACATGGCTAGGCACTAGGGCAGACAGTCTCTACGGTTTCACTAGCTGCACATCAAATCACAAGTCATAATTTTTAAATAGTTTTAAAATGACTAAAAATCACCAAAAATCATATTATTAATTAATGTCATAATTAAATAAATAAAACACAAAATTTCAAAATTACCCTCATTTTAGAAACTGGGTGTTATAAGTCTACCCATCTTAGAAAAATTTTGTCCTCGAAATTGAAATGGTAGTAGTCCTTCTAGGTCAAACACCCCACAATCAAAGTTTCAAACATACCGTCAGATAATCATATGTGTCTGTCCAAAATCATGATACTCAGAATCTTTGTCGTACTAGTGAGCAAGGCTACGATAACCACAGAGTCCTCGACTAAGGCACATATCTCTAGAATCATGGTATTTAAAATTTTTGCATTGCCACATGCTTGGCAGCGAAAACTTTAAATTCCCACACCCGAGAAATATGTCCTAAATCCGACTATATGTCCTCACTATGCCAGCTAATATGACTATCGAAGATTCTAGATCCCATAACTGAGATGACCTAGCCCATATGATTCATCTCAGAAGAAAATCAAATATAACACAAGAATAACATGACAGAATTGATCAACCAACAAGGAACAGAGGAAATCAAAATTCAAGACAGCTATAAGAGACAATTGCAGAAATGGAATCAAAAGAACGAAACCTGCAACTAGATCTCCAATGGCCTGAGCATCCTCGACTGTCCTGGCGAAAGCTTGCTCCTGCTGGCCTCCCCCTGGCCTGCTGCTGATGCTGCATGTACCTCTGCTGCTGAGTCGGCAAGGGTGATCCCTTCTGCTGGCCTACCGGAGCCCTAGCTCCTGCTTCCTAATCTGTTCGTCCAGATGACTCAGGACACTCTCTCAGCCGATGATCGGATCCTCC
The DNA here is from genome assembly GCA_029216955.1 of Iris pallida. NCBI lineage: Eukaryota > Viridiplantae > Streptophyta > Magnoliopsida > Asparagales > Iridaceae > Iris > Iris pallida. The sequence goes on along the minus strand of JANAVB010023999.1, from coordinate 18,420,489 downwards.
GTAAAGTAAACATATTCCCAGCCTCTTCCGGCATTCGCCCCAATCGTGCCCTGGTCTCTTACAGAAGGGGCAAATAATGACAAACTGCCGTACCGGGGCCTACTGCTGCCTCTGTGGCTATTGTGCCTGCTGAAAGGGTACACGGTCCTGAAACTGTCGCTGCTGAAAGTAGACCCTCGGCTGCTGATACTGCTGCTAAAATTGTAAGGGTAGCATCTGCTGCTGAAACTACAAACAGGGCATCTACTGCTGATACTGCTGCTGAATCTGTAGGTGGGGCCTCTTAGCCGGGCCCGCACTGCCACTAGCTCCCTGAGTGTCTCGCATCCTCTTCTCCTTCAGCCCAAGATCGTCCTCCGCTGCCATGGCTCCTACCAGAATCTGCTCGAAAGTGGCATCGCGGTCGCTCTTGGTATATGACCTGATCTTCCTGATCAAACCCCTGCGGAACCTCCTCGCCTTTCCGGCCTTAGTAAGATCCTCGATAAATCTGCTCAAATGGCAGAACTCTCCTGCGTACTCCTCAACGGTCTGGTTCCCCTAAACCAAACTCTCGAACTGCGCCTCCAAGGCACCGAGTGCTGTATCAGAAAAAAATTTCTCCTTGAACAGTGTCTTAAATGCTGCCCAAGTCTGACCGGCTGTACCAACCCTCGGGTCCGTCTGGTACCAAGTACGGGCCAAGTCCTGCATCTGACTGGCGGCTGCCTCGATCTGTAATCCTGCTGGTATCTGTGCCAATCGAAATATCTCCTCAATGTGCTCTATCCAATCGTCAGCGTATATGATGCCCTTTGTACCCTTGAAGTCTTGGGGTCCCATCTTCTTAAAGGATTGGATGTCTGGAGTCCTCGGCTGATACGGCTGCATCTGACCTCCCTATAGTTGAGCAGCCACCAGCTCTACTGTCATCCTGACCAACTGGTGAGTATCTTGTATGCTCTGTCAGATATCAGCAGACTGGCTCTGCTGCATCTACTGTTGAGACTCCAAGAATCGCTGGAAAAGGGCAAACATCTTAGCCGCATCTACTGTCCCTGAAGGTAACTGATGTTGATACATATGTGGAATGACGGGGGAAGACCTCCGGATAGGTGGAGGTGCACTCCCAAAAGCTGCAGAAGCTCCTATATGAGCAGAAATATGAGGTGTTGTGATCCCAGCATCCACAATCGGTAGAGGGGTGGTAGGCCTCTCGCCAGCGTCTGCTGGGCCAGAGCGATGCGATCGTGTCTCGATCACCATCCTGGAGACAGATCAAACAAGGAATCAATACTGAGATAGAAACGATAATTTAAGGAAGGACAGTTATTCAAGGAAGAAATCTCCAACAGGAATTCAGATGGCAGGGATTTATTTTAAGAGTTTTTCCTAATGTGATTGAGTACCTCAAAATAATCCTAATCCTACTGCAGGCTGTTGTGGTACTCTAGTTCGAATACCACTACACAAACTCGACCTGCATGGGTCACCACTAAAAATATGTCACGACCCGCACCCACCGTGAGGGTACGAGTACGTAACAGCGCCCAGCCTACGTCGCAGTGTCGGCGGTAGAACGTTGTTCTAGGTCATGAACTATAACTAACACAATATAGAATAATCTTCAACTGGGGACTAATTACAGAAGGTACAACTCAATCACAACTAGAGATAGAATATGGCACGATAAAATAGATAGAAAATCCTCAACTGAGGTACAACAGAATGAAATAACAAGTCTCAATATCTCTAAATATACAACTCTGAAAATAAGGACAAAAACTAAACATAAAAAAGAAAACAATCTAGACTATCTAAACTATGCAATGGGTATCATCCTCAGCAGCTGCCTGAACCTCCCCAAGAGTCCAGGTCGCAAGTATCATCTAGGCAAGCTCCAAAGTAAGGGGTGCAGGGTTCCTCATCATCCTCTCTAAAATTTTCAACTGGTCTAGTCAGGAAGGGAGCGAGCATAATACATCTCACGCAGATCATAACAGGTTAGAGAATATAAACATGCAAGAGAGTACGATACATGAAACTGAAAGAAAGTACATGATGTAAACAGAGAGAGAGAACTGTAATAGAAATATCTACTATAAGTAGAGAGCTACCAGTGACTAGTGATTTAGAGTACAAAGTCGACTTGTGAACGGCTTGATTTGCACATGACTATACTAAAGAGGCGTACATGGCTATACTACTTTGGAATTGTTCACATGACTATTTATACTCTCCCATACCACAATCAATACACAAGGATCCAGACAAGTTATGTTACGTATATGGTTTTCACATGAAGCCCATAGATGGGTGTACATGAAGAATACATGATGGCTCAAAAACTGAGTGCACATGAATTCCACATGAACGCCCATGAAGGGTGCACATGATGTATAGGTTATATATGAGATACAAGAGAAACACGACCGAACATGATAGCACATGGGAGTACACGAGCGAGCACGAACGAGCATGAAGCACATGAAAACATGAATAATATGAGAGCGAGGAATACACGATGTACATGAAACACACGACATGATGTATCCGATGCTCCCGAGGGGGATAACATCGCATGAAAGGATCCATATAGTACCAATCCATGATAATATAGTGACAGCATCAAATAAGGTAAACTAGAGCAGGAATATAATTCTAAGCAAGTTATGAAATGATCAGAGAATGTACTCGCCTGGTATCTGAATGTCTGAAGTAAATGTACTGTCCGAGATGAGGTACCTGACTCCTAGTTAGAGCAACACAAGTCAAGATGTATACAGGGGGGATATAATGAATGTACAATGCAACTACATGATGTCTAGGTCAAACTAGACTAAAGTCAACACTTGGTCAACTCCAGTCAACTATACTAGTCAAGCTAGGTCAAACTAACCCAGACAAGTCTCACTAAGTCTATTCAGCCTATTCTAGCAATCACACACCAATCACAAGTCATACTAGACTACCAACACGCAATCATTGGTGTATTCATACCATACACATAGGCCTTATGCCCTATAGTCCACATCACACATATTTCATACATTATATATATCTATCTATATACTAGATTAATATAGGCAACTTTTTATCACGTATAGGCCATAGCATATATTATATATAGAGAGATAGACATGTGTGTGTTTACAAGTTAATTGTGTGTGTGTGAGCTCAAGTGCCAATGTGTTATAGCTAACATGGTAACAAGAAAAACAGTAGGTAGGGTGTATGTATATGTATCACAGGTTTCAGTTTAGGTGAAAAGTGTATGTGGTAAGGCATGACAGTGATACAAGGGTGTGTGAGAATCCTGGAAAATCAGTGAGCTATACATTGCTAACATGTGAGCATGTGTGTGTTCCTGTGACAGTGAACTACTAAAGAGAATTCAGTTCAAAAAGGAAAGGAAATTAATATCAGTTTAAGGAAAGGAATGGGATCATTTCTCAGGAATTGAGAATTCCTGGGAAGTCTAATTCTCAGGTATCAGTACTCATGTGGCAGTTTCTATATATGAATCAAATTGATATTACAACTTCCAAAACCAATTTCGAAATCTAAAACCCACCAATCAGTAAACAATATTACAATGATGAAATTGCACATGTATAAATGATGAATGGCAACCAACTTCAGTTTTAAAACGGTGAAGGGGAGTAATAGTTTCAGGAATAGGGATTCTCGGGTTCAGTTATTGCAATGTCTTGTGTGATATGTGACAGTGGTGTGGGTGATCATTGACAGTGTAATGTGTGTAAATATGAAATAGGAAGAACAGTGAAGTGAGGGTGTCTCAGATTTATTGCCCTGTGCAACTCAGAAAACAGTAAACAAATATGGTTCCCAGTTTTATAGCGTGCATACAGTATAATCTCAGGTTTTATTTAAAAATCAATGTGTGTGTCAATAGGGACAGTAGATAGGGTGTTCAGACATCAACCTCAAGCCTAAAATCAAATCTCTGCTCGAATAAACAAAACAATCTCAGATTTATTATGAAGGGGGGTGTAATGTGTCCCTGTATTCTCAAAATATATCAACCAGACAGTATATAAGTCATACAAAAACCAAACCCAATGCAAATTTGAAATTCGATCACCACTACAATAATAATCCTAGTACAACCCAAATCTCAGCTGAGCATAGGAAAATATGTGTACACCAATTTTATGTTGCAATTTCTCAGAGTTTACATACAGTGTACATTAATACTGCAATTTGAACTAACATTTGAAATCAAAGTTAAAGGTTAACATGTGTTCAGAAATTGAAATGTGGATGAGTGATACTCAGATTTTTAGGAAAATATATATACATAGGTGAAACATCCTTGCAATTAAACCAATCTACAAAATCAGTAATCACATGGCAGTTCAGGATTTCAGCCCAATTGGCCAACTCAAAAACGAATAATCCCCAATCAACAAGAACCCTACTATGCACATTAGTCCTAGATATATATAGATGAACTATTTATGATAACTAATCATCAACCAAATAGTTAAACCATATGATAATCGAATTTCTCAAGAAAGACAGTGCACCTATATTAGCAAATTAAAATTCTCAGGAAATAGTCCCAAAGTGAGTTTGAAATCCGATTTTTCCATATTAACTTGAAAACCCAATCATGTAGTTAATCTCAGATACATCTAGGTGCACAAACGTTAAGTTTATCATTCAAAGGAAACACATATAAAAATTTCAAGAAATTTGACTTATCAGCCAAAGTATCAGTATATTAGGAATTTCCATGGATTCGAATGTAAAAACAATTTAATAATTAAATATAAAGGTCGGTAATTGTTCTAGCACATGTGTACGTGTCATAGGGTCACCTCGTATCCAACCAAGTCGACACATTTGTGTCCACGATACTAAAACACACACAGGCACGAACTATGCACTGACAGTGTCATGCACGCGTGCACACCACTCGTGGATACGACACAGTGCACCACGTGTCACGTGCACATGCCTGCGTGTTCGCCTAGGTTAGGGGAATATTGCATGATATTGAGCAAAAAATTTAAACAGTAATGGCAAGGTGTCTTGCCTGAGGTCCTGTCACGACTCGCACCCAGTGTGAGGGTACGAGAAGTAACGAACGCCCAGCCTACACCGCAGTGTCGGCGGTAGAACGCTATCCTGAGTCACCATATCTAACACAATCTAACCAAGCTATGAATAGAGAGTAAAATAATACGTAACTCAATCACAATACTAAGATGGAATAGAGGAATAATCTCAAGAAAGTCACAATAAAAGTATAGGTGTAAACCACCAAAAATATCTCAAATACAACTCATAAAAAGTCTCAAACAGAAAATACAAAATAAAGTAATAAGTCTCAGCTAGACTATGGGCAAGTCCTCAGCGACTGTGGGATCCTCCTGTGGGTCCACGTCGCCAGTGTCATCTAAGCCAATGCCATAATAAATAGGACAGTACTCCTCATCATCACCTGTAAAATTTTCAACATGCCCAGTCAGGACGGAACGAGAACATATCTCTGACAACAGTTCATATCAGGAATGGACATATAAAGCAAGCTATAGAAAATTATACATGAATCGCTGTAAAGAGAAATCAACAGGAGAGAAAATATAACTGATATAATATGATAAATAAAGAATGTAACCTTCTACGTGAATCAGAGCATGAATTGGTTATGTAAACATCTTGGGTTGCACATGGATACAACTATGGAATACACATGGATAACTACTAGGGATAATGATCACATAACCAACTACACTCTCCCTGCCCCCAACCAATACACAAGGATCGAAGTATGTTATGTTATTGCACATGGATAACAACTACTGTATACATGGAGCTCATATGGTCATGAGTGTACATGAATAACATATGAGTGCACATGGATAAATGTGAATACATGGAGTACATGATGGCCATGATAAAGTACATGAAACATGACATACTCGATGTATCCGAGGGGATAACATCGCATGAAAAGATCCAGAGGGTACCGATCCGTGTGAACGTCGTGTCAGCATCAAGTATACTAGTCTATAACAAGAGTACATATCCTTAGAAGCGTGAAAAGATCAGAAAATGTACTCGCGTGGCAATCCGAACTGCTGATGATGAAAAGTGACTGGACTGGAGTAATACAATCCTATTTAAAACAACCACATGTCATAATACAGTCTAAAATATCATAAGGAAAGTCTTCAATGCAAATTCTACATGATTTGGGTCAATCTAAGTCAAAGTCAACCTTGGGTCAACTTTGGTCAACCAAACTAGTCAAACTAGGTCAAAGTTAGTCAACTAGTCTGTAAGTCCAATTTTTGGTCACTATCAGTCCTTAACTAATTTATCAAAATAATCTTGGTATTACAATTTCTAATTGACAATCAACTAACTATTTAACTATCAACCAACCCAACTAACCATCAACTTAACTTGGCATAACAATTTCTAACTAATAGCCAATCTACTTGGCCTTTACCCATCCTAGCTAACATTGAACTAACTGTCATTAACCCTATCTAATTAACCAACTAACTTGGCATCCCTAAAATCAACCTACATAACTCAATTATCCTATACTAATACCAAACTCGAGCATAACCTATACTCTTGATGCAAACCAAGCAAGTAATCTCTTAGGTAGGGTCAACTAAGATCCTGTAGGTTGCTAAATACAGAGGGCTACATCAACTGATGGGAAACAGTTACAATACTGAACTGTAAAACTGTAATTTAAAGAGAACTCTATATTCTATGACAACCTAAATTCGATCCCAGCCTTTCCCATTAGGCAACCCAATATATATCTCCTAGATAGGGTCATCTGGGATCTATATGTTGAGTCTATGCAGGATTTAAATATCAAGGATTTATGAAATCTGAACCAAAATAACTGAACAGGAAAAGGAGAACTGGAAACTGGAAATCTAACCCAAACTCAATACCCCATGCCAACCCAGCTATCCCCTTCATACAACCCAGCATGTATCACATAGAGGGGGTTAAAGAGAACCTGTAGGCTCTGTTTAGTACAGGAATCACAATGGAAAAAAAACTGAAACTGGAACTAAACCAATATACCTAACAGTGAAGGAAAAACTGAAAACCCGATATCAAAATCAACTCGAACATACCCTATCCAAATGCCAACTAGTAGATACTCCTAGATAGCTCTAATAAGATCTGTAGCTTGTGTCTAGGCATGATTTGTACATCGAATTGAACTGAACAAAATAACAGAAAACAAACTAAAAACTGGAAATTTTTGTATCCTAGCTTGATACTCAAAACCAAACCCAAACTCAACTCTCGAAGCTACAACTAATAGGTATTACCTAGATAGGGTTAAATAGGGTCTGAAGGTTGATTCTGTTCAGCAAATACATCGAGAAACAGTTGGAACAAACATCGAATTACTGAAACAAAACTGGAAATTTATGAAGAACCCGATACCAAAACACAATCCTAAACATGACTTAAACACACCCAAAATCAACTAATAATCAAAGAAAAAGGTTGGTAATGTGTCAAGGGTCTAACCATGAACTATAGGTGTCATGTGTCCAAGAAAATAGGACACGAAGTGTCCTAAACACTCGTGAACCAAAACTGAAACCTAGTTCTCGTGCACGCGTGTCGCTCGTCCTAGGGCTCGACATAGAGCAAAATAGGACACGTGGTTACTCGTACACGTAGCCCACATGTAGGGCTACATGTCCACGTGCCTGCACTGGACTCTCGCTCCGTGTCCAAGTCGCACGAAGTGCGTATCGGACGCCGCGTTCTCACGCACGCGCGACAGGCCGCGATCAATGCCGTATCGATTTCTCCCTCGATACTCCACGAAATCCCACAAAATTTTATGAGCATGCTGTCAGTCATGGAGCCTAGCTACTGACCAAAAATCTTGCCTTGAATCGCCGTGTCCATCAAGAACGGACATGGCAGCAGCAGGACACGGGCGCGGTCCTCGTGCTGCGCGTACGTGTCCTGTTTTGGACACGAAATCATATCGATTCAATCAAGAACCTAGGGTTTGGGACTCCCTACATCTAGGGCTATCGATTCATGAAGTTAGTTTGTAAAAATAACAGAATCAAATTCTAAGAGGAATTCCATCGAATACTTTTAACCCTAATCCGATACGTGTCCGATACACCTATCAAACGGACACAAAACTTAACCAAACTTCATGGGTGGGTCTAGGGTACCTAGATGCATGCTACTATAAAGAAAAATCAGGAGAAACTATGATGTTTAGGTGTTTACCTATTGCGAGTTGAAAAATCAAAAAACTGACTCCTCGATCGATGAGACGACCAGTTTCCACCGAGCAAACGCCTCCAACTCCTTGCTAGCAATGCTCCAGCAAATTCTCCTCCTTTCTACGATCATAACGCACTTCGTTTGAGGTGAAACGGAGGTCGGATGAAAAAGTTAGGGTTTTGGAGAGCTGGAAACTAGGGTTTTGTAAAGGGGGTGTCCATACTAATGCAATGCTTATATAGGAAGTAGGGGTTTCCTGTTTTGGCCAGCCATAGGAGTCCTATTAGGGTTAGGGTTGGTTCACGGGCCCCACTCCTCTATTTAAGTTGAGTTTAAGCTCATTTAACAAAAGGCTAAAAGGCTAATTAATTAAATAGCCTAAAAATAGTCAAATGGCTTTCTAAATTAAACCAAAGCCTAAAAATAAAATCCAATTAGCTAGATAATCATCATAGGTCATGGTTAGTCTCTAATGTGGGTTTTCTAAAGTTAAACCAAAGGCTAATTAAATCACAAGTCAATAATATCTAGAAAATCACAAAATGACTAAATTGGCTAAAATGACTAAAATACCCTTATTTCAAAAAGTGGGTGTTACAGGTCCTTGCTGGTGAAACCGACAATCCCGTTGGATACAGAATAGTCACAGGGCTACACAAGATGAACTCAGACAATGTGACAAACTTCTAAAATAAAAACCAAAAATAAAATATTCTAGAAAATTTTTAGGAAAAATATATGATGTGTATTTTTCTGTCAGCATTTCGAAACTTCAAACGGTTCGTGATTCTAATTCCTGGTTCTCCTAGAATCTCAAAAATACTAAAACGTGTCAGATTTTGGACAACTGACGCTCCACAAATTTTCCAGAAAATTAAGTCCCGAATTTATGAAAATAAAATTTATATTCAGAAAATATACCTCAATAAGATTCCAACAAAAAAATTGGAGGTCAAACGGAGTCCGGAGTTGGGAGTTATGGTCATTCAAAGTTGCTACAACCTTTAAAAATTGAGGCTGAATTTATGACGAATTTTGGGCTTAGTTATGACGAAAAAAAAGAGAGAAATTTTGACAAGGATGGTTTGAAAGATGATTTTATTCATAGATTCGATAGATATATAATTCCATATATATATATATATATATATATATATATATATATATATATATATATATATATATATATATATATATATATATATTTATATATATATATATATATAATGGCTAGCAATTAGAAAATTATGATAGGATTAGAACTAAATCAATAAGGATGATTATGATTACCAACTAATTTGGATAGGAATAGGATTGGTTTAAATAAGAAACGATCTAATTAATATAAGATATGATTCCAATAGGTTAAGAATTTCTAATGGATAAATCTTCCCATAAATTTAAATCAAATAAATTATTTAAAAACAAATCAATTTGATTGCAATCCTTTAAATGATCACCATAATAACTTTAAGTATTATTCTATATTATCAAATAATTCAAATTATATGAATCCAAATCCAAATCAAACTCAACATAATAACTTTAAAATAATATCTAATATTTATCAAAATAATTTAAATCAAATAATAAATAAATTATTTAATCAAATAATATTTCAAATCTAGATTAGACAAATCGTAATGCTCTAATTAGTCATCGTAAGTATTTTAAACAATATTTAAATTATCAACATAATTTAAAGTATAGCTGATAACCATCAAGATAATTTAAATAAATTCAAATATAATCAAATAACTGATTAACATATCAAACTAATACTCGATGTCATCAAATATTATAAAACATACTTTTATAAATCCAAATCGTTATTTAAAAATAAAAAGACAAAAAATCTTTTATCGCTCTTTTTTTTAAACCAATTTTTTAGAAGGCCAAAAATAATAAAAACATATTTTATATTTCAAATAAAAAACTCGAGAACATTTTTTTTAGAAACATTATTTTAAACCATTAATTTAAAACTAGTTTTTGGTAACAAAAGTAATCACAAAATATCTTCTACAGAATTTCTACAAAAATAATTTTTAAACACAAAATTAAAATATATAGATATAATTTAAAAAATATTAATTTCGGGAAGATGAGTTACAAATCTACCCACCTTTAAAAAATTTCGTACTCAAAATTTAAGGACTACTAGGATAGACGGACTTGGTTGATCGGTAAAAGGATAGTAAGAATTTGTGATAAGAGAAAATAGATGGAAGGGAAAAGAGAATTTCTTTAATGAGAACATTAATCAATTTGGATGAAAAATAGAAGAAGTGAATGGATATGGCTTGATGTGCACGGACACGATGCACAAACACATTTGTAGGTGGAGAAAATTAATGAAACAAAGAATAATGAGCCTCTCCTTATATAGGAGGTGGAAGCTACTATTTAGATAAGGATTATGATAGTTGCAAATCCCTTTAGATAATTCCTCTATTTATTTTAAATCAAATTTAATAAATTTCAATCCAAATCTAAATCAATTTAAATCTAATTAAATTCCATCCTTTAGTTTAAAATCAATCAAATTTTAAATATAGATATTAATTTAACAATTTAAATAAATTCATAAAATCAAATCAAGATTTAAATTGCCACAATAATTTCAAAATATATTTTCCAAAAATACTAATAATAATAAATTCAAAAATTATATTATTATTTAAAAATAAACTAATAAATAATTACAAAATATATATATGTATGTCCAAATAATATTTACATAAATATACTTTTCAAATATACCATTTTATAGAAAAATTATTTATTATTATATCTGTATAAATGAAAGGCTTTTCATAATTAAAATCATAAACTTGGAAATTTAGGTATGATAGGGTTGGAATACAAACCCCTACCTACCACCCTCCATCATTTATTAATCCCAACAACCCATTCTCTTTCCTTATTCACTTCATCATTTACTCTTCTCCTTCCTCCATTAACTCTCTCCACCGACTAGAGAGAGGTTTAGGCAAGTGCAACTTGCTTCATGGAGGAACTCAGACTTTGTTGTTCCATTGTCTTCCTCATGAGATTCGAAGTCACTTTAGTATTTAGCATTTTCGAATTTTATGGCTCATTTCATGTAGATCTAAGTTTTAGCATTTTTGATCTTCATGGTTTTGATCTTCTAAAACTTAGTTGTTTCCGAAATATTGAGTTTCATGTAGTAGGGATTTCAATTTACGTAAGTTTGGCTCTTGAATGGTTGTATTTCATCGAGACTTGACCGAGATGGGGCTTGCTTGAGTTTGGGAGCTTTTGTGCCTGCTTGTATCGACCTTGGGGAGAAGATGAAGTTTTACGCCCACGTTTTACATGCCAGCGTAGTGTTTCAGCCCTTACGCACACGTTCTAACGTGTTAGCGTAATGTTTAGCCTTTACGCCCACGTTTTACATGTCAGCGTGTTATTTCAACCTTTTACGCACACGTATTTACGTGCCAGCGTACATCTGTTCTACGCTGAGTTCATTCGAATTTTACACTCGGGGCCCTCCCGCTCGCGTAAAATCGTGCTCGCGTATAACCCTGGCTTGAGTAGACTCTCGCGTGCGTAAAGTCTTGCTCGAGTGTTTCACTCGCGTAGAGTTTCACTCGCGTAGAGCCTCGCTTGCCTACGGCTTGCTAGCGTAAAGCCCTGGCTCGCATAAAACCCCACCCGCAAGCGCCCTTGCTCGCGTAGAGCTATCTCACCTAGCTCTTGCTATGCGTATAGCCACTTTTACGCTTTAGGCCCCTTAGCCTAGCGTAATAGTACGCGCGTAGAGACCTCGAGTCCCTATGGCGTACGCCTTTGCCCTTTTATATCCTTACGCCTTTTGTCATGAGCTTGATAATCATGAATTTATTTAATATGTTTGAAATGATAATTGTACACGGAATGGTATGAAGTTAACATGACATGACTTGACAAGCAAGCATGATGGAAACTATTAAAAGCTATTGCGACGGCTAGCATGACATGACAAGAATAACTTGACAAGAATGATTGACCTGGACACCGTGGACGATTGTGTTTATACAAATGAAACAGTATTGTCTTGCATCATGTCTAGGGCAGGGACCCCTAAGTACCACAATCATGGGGCACCTACTAAAATTGACTAAGGCTAATAACGAGAATAATCCAGTGGTCATGAAGAGATTTCCCAGCTACAGGCAATCCCGTTATCTGGGCGCCCCATCATGGGATTTGTAGCCTACCATCGAGTAGGGCACATTTCCAGCACACTATCATGTGTTGCACTCACCAAGCTACTTAAGGGTACATGTGTTCTTGGACAATGCATCCACAAGAATTTAACCCCTAATTTGCGTCCAGATAGCCTGGATGGTTTGTAGGACTTGTGGCTGTTGGAATAATCTCATTGCATCTTGCTAGTAACTAGGCCTGTGATAACCCTAGTTAGTTAAAGTATCAAGCCGTACTTATTTGCTTGGCCGTGAATGTTGGATGGAGTCTAAGTCTTGCCCTGTCCCGGCACCTAGTTATTCAAATGACATGATTATTTATGCTTACCTTAACAATAATGATCAGGGGCTAAGTTCTGTTCAGGCGAAGGGTTACAACCTCGGTCCTTGTTTGGTTTAAGGATTGTAACCTGGATACCGAAGCAGTTCTGTGTCCTTTCTTCATTTATTATCTTATTGCACCCTATATCATGCTCGTCATGTTTTACTTTACCAACTAGAATTTGAGACGGGTTTCTATTCAGGTGAAGGGTTACAACCCCGATCCTTGTTTGGTTTAAGGGTTGCGACCTGGCAACATGAATGGTTTCCTTGTACTCAATTTACTGTTGTTGGTTCTGTTAATATCAATTTTCTTTATATATAATTATCTTTAATATCCATTCATTATATGTTGGTTTTAGTTCCTAAGTGAAGCCTCCTTTGTGGCACTTGCTTTTTCTGGGGTCTGACCCAGCTGGTTTTGTATGGCCAGATATCGGAGCAGCTCCAGAGGATCTACCTACCTTCCAGCCAGATGGTGACCACCAGGCGTAACACTGGCAACGAGTGGATTTTATTTTGTTCTCTCACTCTATTATAAAAATATTATTTTGAGACGTTTAGCCGACGAGCACGTGTTAGCTCGATTGTACCTTATTTACTGTCTGCCTATGGGCTGTAACATGATTGACAAATCCTAGGGTTGATCATGTATGACTGAAACTCTTGCTAGTCTTGACATTTTGTTCGACTAGCTTTATGATCATCTAAATATGTAATGTATGGGACGCCTTACTATTGTATATTTGGTGCTCTGACAACTTGTAACTGTTATCACTGGTTTAAGATTGAGACAATAGGCATGTTCATGACCTTAAGAGACTGATGGCTTGTAGTTAAACCCTTATGTATCTAGACATCCATGACTGTATAGCGAGGTGGTTAGCACTTCAATATATGTAGATGGCTATGTTCGCCCCCGCTCTCCAGTATTCTGGTTCTGGGGCATTACATGGTTTAAGTGGTAGCCCATGTAGGTCTTGTAAATCAAGATATGTGAGGGTTTACCGAATAGATGTCTCAATCAGCACTCGTCCTTGATCTCTGCTCGTATCTTCTAAATCCCTGGATTCATGACCTGATCACATGCTTGTATCTTTGATCTGTCATGGTCCTTTTTTATTTTTTCCTATGTCGTCTTCTTCAGCGACATTGTTCCTGGTCCTACCGATCGGCAAGGCAGAGCACCTTCCGTGGACCAGCAGCAACCTGGAGATCAAGCCCAGCATTCAGGACTAGCCTCCAGAGTTATGTCTACTGGGGGTCAAGAGCCACCAGTCCAGCTAGTCCAGCATGCAGAGCCTGATGATGGCACCTTGGTGGGTCTCATCAGGATATTGTTATCTTCTTAAGATCGTCGAGGCGATGTATTGCACCAGGCAGTGACAGATGCTCTGAACAGAGGTGGTCATCAAGGTAATAGTGTGGCCAACAGCTTCAAGCGCCTGAACCCTCCGTTCTTTGATGGTAGTGAAGACACTATCGCTGCTGATGCTTAGCTGTAGGATACATAAGTGATTCTAGGAGCAGCCAGGACTCCAGAAGACGAGAAGGTAGCCGTAGTGCGCCTGCAGTTGTTAGATCTGGCCTGCAGCTGGTGGGCGGCGCAGGCCGTTGGATTAGTGGCACCTATTGGTTGGGCAGTATTTCGTGAGAGATTCCAGACTAAGTACTTTGATGCTGTAGTTCGGTACGATCTACAGACGAGGTTCACCAATCTGAAGCAGATAGGCAGGACAGACGACGGGTATACGGCCGAGTTTTTGAGACTTAGTCGGTTTGCTTCCGCCTTGGTGGCAACCGAGTTCGACAGAGCTCAGCGGTTCCAGCAGGGACTCCACCTGGAGATTTTATTGGCAGTGGAGCAGTTCGAGCATCAGACTTTTGATACAGTATTGAGAGCAGCGAGGAAGCATGAGTATAGCTCCCAGAGGATCGTGGACATGACCGGGGGTCGGAAGCAATCCTACAGCTAGATGAATCAGTCTTTAGCACCAGCCCCGGCAGCTAGGGCTTTGACTATTGGAGATCCGAGGCAGGCGACCTCAGTGACGTCAGTTCAGCATTCAACCCCGACGAACCCTCAGCAGCAGAAGCAGAAGCAGTCTTCCGCAATGGGTTGCACTCATTGTGGGAAGCCAGGGCATGTGGTATCAGAGTGTCGTAGAGCACAGGGTTTGTGCTTGGTTTGTGGTGCCCCGGACCACAGGGTTGGGAACTGCCCGAACAGGGGGAGTTCATCTTCGTCAACCTTCTCTAGTCCCTCGGTTAGGGAACCAGTTCCAGTATCAGTCCAGCAGTAGCAGCAGTACCCATTTTTGAGGCCCTTACCGCCTCAGGCCTAGGTATTCCAGCAGCAAAGACCGCAGCAGTATGCCCAAGTCCAAGCTCAGACCCAGAATCACCAGAGAGGTTTTCAGCGGATGGGACCCACACCCAAAGGACATGGTCAAGTGCTAGCTTTGACCATAGGAGAAGAAGGATTGGCACCAGGTGAGGTAGTGGCAGGTACTATTTTCGTCAACTCCTTCCCAACATCAGCGTTATTTGATTCTGATGCATCGTATTCATTTATGTCTGCACGATTTACGATACGGATAGGACTGGAGCCCGAGTCATTATCAGTAAGGCTCAATATACTTACTGCTAACGGTCTTGTGGGAGTAGATAGGGTGTTTTCCTCGTGTCGGATCGTAGTTAGCGGTAGAGAATTTTTTGCTAGATTGATAGAGTTCCCGATGGCCGATTATGATGTGGTCTTAGGGATGGATTAGTTGAGAGACCAGTATGCTAGGATAGACTGCCATATTAGCAGGGTTGTTTTTAGCATTCCAGGTGAGCCAGAGTTTTCTTTTTCCCGAGGCAAAGTTGAACCTTCTCCTCCAGTATTGCGGATGTCAGTAGCAACAGTACAGTTACCCCGGATAGTTAAAGAGTTTTCAGATGTTTTCCCAGAAGAGCTTTAAGGAATGCCGCCAGAGCGAGAGATCGAGTTTACTATTGGCTTGATCCCAGGGACAGCCCCAGTATCGAAGAGAGTCTACAGGATGGCACCATCAGAGTTAGAGATATTGTACAAGATGATTGAAGAACTTAGAACCAAGGGATTCATTCATGCTAGTGGATCGCCTTGGGGAGCCCCGATGCTTCTTGTGAAAAAGAAGGATGGTACGTCCAGGTTATGTGTAGATTATCGTACCTTGAATTCAGTAACAATCAAGAACAGATACCCTCTCCCGAGGATAGATGACTTGTTTGATCAACTCAAGGGGGCAGCAGTATTCTCGAAGATCGACTTGCGGTCAGGATACCACTAGATCAGAGTCAGAGAGCAGGACAACCCAAAGACAGCTTTCAGATCTAGATATGGGCTTTGAGAGTTCCTTGTTATGCCATTTGGAGTGACCAATGCACCGGTTGTATTCATGGACCTCATGAATCATTCTTCATGCCATATTTGGATCAGTTCGTGATTGTGTTCATAGATGACATCCTGGTCTACAGCAAGAGTGAAGCGGAGCATGAGCAACATCTCATAGTTGTCCTCCAGATTCTCAGAGAGCACCAGTTATATGCCAAGTTCAGTAAATGCGAGTTCTGGCTCGATCGCATTTCGTACTTGGGTCATATCATCACCAGAGGAGGAGTAGAAGTGGATCCCCAGAATATAGTAGCCATTAAGACATGGCCAGTACCCAGCACAGTGGCGAAAGTTCGCAGTTTTCTTGGCTTGGCTGGCTACTACCGGCGATTTATTTCAGACTTTGCTCGGATTTCAGCGCCATTGACCCAGTTGACCCACAAGGATGTGCAGTTTGCTTGGACAGCAGAGTGTCAGGATTCTTTTGAGAAGTTGAAGCGAGGTTTGATGACGGCACCCATTCTCACGCTTCCAGATGGGACCGGAGGATTTTTAGTATATTGTGATGCTTCAGGCAAAGGTTTAGGATGTGTTTTGATGCAGCATGGGAAGGTAATAGCTTATGTGTCATGCCAATTTTGTGATCATGAGAGGAATTACCCAACCCACGACTTGGAGTTGGCAGCAGTAGCATTTGCACTTAAGCTTTGGAGACACTACTTGTACGGAGATATGTGCAGATTTTTACCGATCACAAGAGCCTGAAGTATGTATTCACCCAGAAGGATCTCAACAAGCGTCAGAGAATGTGGCTAGAGCTACTTGTGGATTATGATATCAACCTGCAGTATCACCCAGGGAAGGCCAATGTAGTAGCAGATGCGTTGAGCAGGAGAGCCGAAGTTTATTTCCTCAAAGCGCAGCCAGAGTTATTAGCAGATCTTCAGAAAATAGGAATCGAGGTGGTTCTTCCTACCAGTGTGGCATTGATGGCCAGCATGCAAGTTCAGTCTACTATAATCGAGAGGATCCGGATGGCGCAGTCAGCAGATTCTAAGCTTCAGCGGCTTAGGACAGAATGTGTAGCAGGGCGAAGACCAGAGTTATGTATCCATAAGGATGGTACACTTTGATATGAGAGGCGTCTTTGTGTACCCAGTGGAGATATCAGACAGGAGATCATGGCAGAAGCTCACAGTTCTCAGTATTCGATTCATCCGGGCGGTACAAAGATGTACCGTGATATCCGTCAGCACTTTTGGTAGAATAGCATGAAGGGGGAGATAGCCTGGTTTGTCTCTCGGTGTTTGGTTTGCCAACAAGTTAGATCTGAACATCAGAGGCCAGCTGGACTTCTTCAGCCCTTGCCGATTCCAGAATAGAAATAGGAGCACATTACCATGGATTTCGTGACAGAATTACCTAGATCTCCAGCTGAGAGAGATGCTATCTGGGTTATAGTCGACAGGCTCACGAAGGTGGCTCACTTTCTCCCATTTAGAGTTGGTCAGTCGACGGCTCAGCTAGCAGAGATGTACCTCAGGTAGATCGTTAGATTTTACGGTATACCAGTCAGTATCACCTCGGACAGAGATTCAAGGTTTACGTCGTACTTTTGGCACAGTCTACAAGAGAGTTTGGGAACTCACCTCCAGTTCAGCTCAGCTTATCATCCGCAGACAGATGGTCAGTCAGAGCGTACCATACGAACCTTGGAAGATATGTTAAGATCTTGTACACTCGACTTCGGTGGTTCGTGGGAAGATCACCTACACCTGGTGGAGTTCTCGTACAACAACAGTTTCCAGGCCAGTATCTAGATGGCACCGTTCGAGGCACTATATGGTAGGAAGTGCAGATTCTCGCTAGCATGGGATGATATTGGTGAAAGGAAAATGCTTGGTCCGAAAATGATTGCTCAGACGGTTGAGGTGGTCATAAGAGTTAGAGATCATCTTCGCGTTGCACAAGATCGCCGGCACCATTGGGCCGATTCTCATCGGCGTTCCCTTGAATTTTCTGTCGGCGACCATATATTCCTGAAGATTTTGTCTAACCGTGGCGTCATTCGTTTCGACATACGGAGAAATCTTAGTCCTAGGTATATAGGGTCGTTCGATATTCTAGAGCGAGTAGGTGATGTATCCTATCGTCTTGCTCTTCTGCCGTCGTTACGTGAGGTGCATGACATGTTCCATGTGTCCTAATTACGATGGTATATCCCGGACCCGAGCCATATCCTGGATCATTCGGAATTGGTTGTTGGTACCAACCTTTCGTATGAGGAGAGGCCCGTGTCTATATTGGATCGGAGAGAAAAGATACTCAAGAACAAGACTATCAAGCTAGTCCGTATTGCTTGGGGTCATCACTCTTTGGGTGAGTCAACATGGAAGCGTGAAGATGATATCCGATCGCGATATCCCGACATGTTTGACTCGTAAGGTATAATATCTTCTTATGCCTTATGCCCTCGATTTCCTTGCTTACATGAATGACTGCTTGATTGATTGCTTAGTATAGCTTGTCTGTGATTAGTATAGCTTATCCTTGCCTCTCTAGCCTCTTAATTAAATTCTGAGAACGAAATTCTTTTAAGGTGGGTAGAGTTGTAACACCTGTAGTTTGTATTACATATTTTGTTATACGTGTACGTAATCTCGACCCGTAATTAGACTTGTCGTGCTTAGCTTAATCCTTGTTTAATCTTACCTTGGTTTATTTTGGGTTCATCCTGGATCGACTTATCTTGACTGGCTGGCCTTGGGTTCTGTATTGGCATGAATTAGTTAGCATTTCATGGTTCTGGCATGCATCGGGTTCGGTTGGGTTCGGCTTGGTTGCTTCGGTTTGGGTTGGAATGCAAACCCCTACCTACCACCCTCCATTATTTATTAATCCCAACAACTCATTCTCTCTCCTCATTCACTTCATCATTTACTCTTCTCCTTCCTCCATTAACTCTCTCCACCGACCAGAGAGAGGTTTAGGCAAGTGCAACTTGCTTCATGGAGGAACTCAGATTTTGTTGTTCCATTGTCTTCCTCATGAGATTCTAAGTCACTTTAGTATTTAGCATTTTCGAATTTCATGGCTCATTTCATGTAGATCTAAGTTTTAGTATTTTGATCTTCATGGTTTTGATCTTCTAAAACTTGGTTGTTTCTGAAATGGAGAGTTTCATGTAGTAGGGATTTCGATTTTATGTAAGTTTGGCTCTTGAATGGTTGGATTTCATCGAGACTTGACCGAGATGGGGCCTGCTTGTATCGGCCTTGGGGAGAAGATGAAGTTTTACGCCCATGTTTTATGTGCCAGCGTAGTGTTTCAGCCCTTACGCACACGTTCTAACGTGTTAGCGTAGTGTTTAGCCTTTACGCCCACGTTTTACGTGTCAGTGTATTATTTTAGCTTTTTACGCACACGCATTTGCGTGCCAGCGTACATCCATTCTACGCTGAGTTCATTCAAATTTTACGCTCGGGGCCCTCCTACTCGCATAAAATCGTGCTCGCGTATAACCCTTGCTTGAGCAGACTCTCGCGTGCGTAAAGTCTTGCTCGAGTGTTTCACTCGCGTAGAATTTCACTCGCGTAGAGTTTCACTCGCGTAGAGACTCGTTTGCCTACAGCTTACAAGCGTAAAGCCCTGGCTCGCATAAAACCCCACCCGCATGTGCCCTTGCTCGCGTAGAGCTATCTGTCCTTGCTCTTACTATGCGTATAGCCACTTTTACGCTTTAGGCCCCTTGGCCTAGCGTAGTAGTATGCGCGTAGAGACCTTGAGTCCCTATGGCGTACGCCTTTGCCCTTTTGTCATGAGCTTGATAATCACGAATTTATTTAATATGTTTGAAATGATAATTGTACACGACATGCTATAAAGTTAACATGACATGACAAGACTTGACAAGCAAGCATGATGGGAACTATTGAAAGCTGTTGCGACGGCTAGCATGACATGACAAGAATGACTTGACAAGAATGATTTACCTGGACACCGTGGACAATTGTGTTTGTACAAATGAAACAGTATTGTCTTGCATCATGTCTAGGGCAGGGACTCCTGAGTACCACGGTCAGGGGACACCTATTGAAATTGACTAAGGCTAATAACTAGAATAATCCAGTAGTCATGAAGAGATTTCCCAGCTACAGGCAATCCCGTTATCTGGGTGCCCCATCATGGGACTTGTAGCCTACCGTCGAGTAGGGCACATTTCCAGCACACTGTCATGTGTTGCACTCACCAAGCTACTTAAGGGTACATGTGTTCTTGGACAATGCATCCACATGAATTTAACCCCTAATTTACGTCCGTATAGCCTGGAGGTCTGCAGGGCTTGTGGCTGTTGGAATAATCTCATTGTATCTTGCTAGTAACTACGCATGTGATAACCCTAGTTAGTTAAAGTATCAAGCCGTACTTATTTGCTTGGCCGTGAATGATGGATGGAGTCTAAGTCTTGTCCTGTCCCCGTACTTGGTTATCAAATGACATGATTATTTATGCTTACCTTAACAATAATGATCAGGGGCCAAGTTATGTTCAGACGAAGGGTTACAACCCCGGTCCTTGTTTGGTTTAAGGGTTGTAACCTGGATCCCGGAGCAGTTTTGTGTCCTCTCTTCGTTAATCGTCTTATTGCACCCTATGTCATGCTCGTCATGTTTCACTTTACCAACTAGAATTTGAGATGGGTTTCTATTCAGGTAAAGGGTTACAACCACGGTCCTTGTTTGGTTTAAGGGTTGCGACATGGCAACCTGAATAGTTTTCTCGTACTCAATTCACTGTTGTTGGTTCTGTTAATATCAGTTTTTTCTTAATATATAATTATCTTTAATATCCATTCATTATATGCTGGTTTTAGTTCCTAAGTGAAGCCTCATTTGTGGTACTTGCTCTTTCTGGGGTCTGACCCAGCTGGTTTTGTATAGCCAGATATCGGAGCAGCTCTAGAGGATCTACCTACCTTCCAGCCAGATGGTGACCACCAGGCGTAATCCTGGCAATGAGTGGATTTTATTTTGTTTTATCACTCTATTGTAAAAATATTTTTTGAGGCGTTTAGGCGACGAGCACGTGTTAGCTCGATTGAACCTTATTCACTGTCTGCCTACGGGTTGTAACATGATTGACAAATCCTAGGGTTGATCATGTATGACTGAAACTCTTGCTAGTCTTGATAATTTGTACAACTATCTTTATGATCATCCAAATATGTAATGTATGGGACGTCTTACTATTGTATATTTGGTGCTCTGACATCTTGTAACTGTTATCACTGGCTGGAGATTGAGACAATAGGCTTGTTCGCGACCTTAGGAGACTGATGGCTTGTAGTTAAACCCTCATGTATCTAGACAGCCGTGACCGTATAGCGAGGTGATTTGCACTTCAATATACGTAGCTGGCTATGTTCGCCTCCGCTCTCTAGTATTCTGGTTCTGGGGCGTTACACATGCGGCTAAAAATTGATTCCTACGACAGGACACGTGGCAGGCTGACCAAGTCTAAACTACCCAGTTTTGCTGTAACAAAATCCTAACAAATCGACAGATGACGGCCAAAGAGTGGGTCTTCACGTGCTAATTAGCCACGTGGCCACAGGCCATCTATGCAGCTCAACATACATACCACTATAAATAGAAGGGTGCCACACCCCTGCAAAAGGCTGACAACCTTCGGAAAGCAATTTCCTCAAGAGCTAAGGACTACGTCAGATAGTCCAAGGAGTAAGGTAGAGTTGATAACACTTTCCCGAGCCTCTACCGTCACCCCCAGAATCAAAACTAAACAATTGTACTTAGATTGTTTCCTAGGATTTCTTTCTAGTCTTTTCTTTGTACAAGTGAGTTTGCAATCAACTTCAGTGTTTCTGTAATACATGTCTTTGATTTTTTATGGCAAACAATTGTTATAGTGACTTATTGACCCATTGACTCGGGGATTGCTTGGGGGAGTAGTATAATGTCTGTGACCAAAGTCAAAATTCTCGCTTGTCTCTCTCGCGCTAACCTCTACCACACAGGGGATTGAACCGTACCGTATACTATTCGTTTCGGCCGAAACGTTAGTATACATATTGTCTCGATCCCAGCCGGTCACTGGCCCTGTTATATACTCAAAACACTAGCTTAGCATTGCATCATATTTGATATTGAGATCATATTGCTTGTTGTCTTTTACTATTAATTACAAAAACATATAAAGTTTCTTAAACTGTCTCGCATTTTCATTTATTGTTAATTTAGAAATGCTAGATGTGGAAGAAATATGTTTCTTGTTCACTCCTGACTGGAGATCCAACATTTTTAGGTGATTACGATGAGGAGGAGCTAGCTTACTGTTCTTTCTACGGGCCTGACATGGATCCTGCAGATCTAGCTGAACCAGAACCAGGAACCCCAGAACCATAGAAGTTAGCATAGTTTCTTTCCTTTCTTTGTTTTATCAGAACATTTGTAATAAATGAATTACGATTTTGTAGTCTTGTTATTTCCATTCCAGACCAGTTTTAGTTTAATAAAATATTTTTATTTCCGTTAGATATTTGCCTGTTGTGTTTTACTGCTTGATACAGCTTACTGTCACCGTCTCACAACGGTCCAGGCTGGGCATGATCCGACTTGACCCATTATAATTGGGATCGGGTCAGGACATATTTTTAGTGGTGGCCCATGTAGGTCGGTTTTGTAAATTGGTCTGGTCAACTTAGTCTAGACCAACATGTAGTTCTGTAACTTGACATAGGTTTAGATGAGACTTTAGGAAAATAGACTATAGAAATAACTAGAACACTTAGATGATTTTCACCTGTTACATCATAGGGCCGAAATTACATATAGTAATATCTATTTTTGCTTGTTTATAGATTTATTAGGCTCCCTTGCTTATGTGTGTACCCAAACCTTTCAGAAGATGGCGAAAGGAAAGACGACTCGCTCAGGGCCTGCAGACGAAGAGGTCTCTTCCTCCGGGAACACAGCTACACAGGCTCAGTCATACCCCTCTCCAGTGCAGCCCAATACCCGTCTTCGTGCTGCACAGACTCCCCGTGCTGTATATACCTCCACTGTGCATACAGCTGCACCAATTCCCCTGAGACCTACCCTCTCGATTGTTGACGTGAATCCTCCAGCTGCTCCACCAGTGCCAGTAGACCCCGTCGAGCTCGTAGGCCTGCTACGAGGAGTATTTGAGGCCCAGAGGGATCAAGCAGAAGTGGATTGCGAGCAAACCGCGATCATGAGGAAGGGCATGGAGAATGCCCATAATGTCGCCATGGCAGCACTCGACTCATCACAGAGGGAACCAGGGCCTGTCAAGATAAGAAAAGTGGAATTGATAATCTTTTATATTTCATTGGAGAAATATAATTCTGATTGGCAGTGAATTATCCAGGAGAAAGTTGGAGACATTGAAAGCTTCAAAAAGTTGAATCCTCGGTCTTTCAAGGGGACTGAAGGCCTTGTATACGCGGACGAATGGCTAGATGACATGGAGCGCATCCTCCGTGTTGCTCGAAATCTGCCCGGCCTCATGGTAGAGGCGGTATCTCTATAGTTACGGGACCTGGCTGGCATATGGTACAGGAACGAGCCAAGATTTCAGGCTGGAGGAATCTCTTGGTGATCTTTCAAGAAGCAATTCAAGAGGAAGTTCTTTCCAGAAGCTGACCTACAAGCCATGGGAAGGCGATTTCACGACCTGAAGCAAGGAGATTGTACCATCAAAGAGTACGCAGCCGAGTTCAACCGACTCGGCAGGTTTGCACCTCGCCTGGTAGCAGACCCGGTAGAGCGTGCCCAGAAGTTTTGGTATGGACTGCGGAAGGAAATCTGCACCATGATTTCCGCAAATAGAGCCAAGACATACGACAAAATTCTGAAGGTGGCACAAGACGTGGAAGCCAGTTCCTCTACCCGGACCAAGAGATAGCACCCTGGATCCAGCAACAACCATCAGGGCAACTTCAAGAGGCCCAACAAAAACAACCACCACAGCAGCAAGCCCTCTCAGCAACAGCAGCACAAAGCACCCTAGTAGAACCAGCAGAGGAACGTCACCTGCACCTATTACAAGAGACCCGGGCACACATCAGATATCTGCAAGAAGAGAATGGACACTGCCTTTCTTGTGGGTCTACCATGCACCAGATCAGGGACTGCCCTACGGCATTCAACAGATATGGAGCTGGACAACAGAAGGGTTCACTTTCTACCCAGCAACAGCGTTATAACCAGCACAGGACTGGGCAAGCTTTTGCCTTGGCCGTTGAAGAGCCTGAATCGGAGCAAGAACCTGAAGGAGATATCATCGCAGGTTCTATTTTATTACACTCGCACCCAGCTTTATGCCTATTTGATTCTGGAGCTTCGTACAGTTTTATATCTTCAGAATTTTTTACTGTATACCATATAGATGTAGGGTGTAGTAAGATGATTTATAGAGTTATGACCAGAGGGGGACCAATCCCCATCACAGAGACTTGTACCTGCGCCATCACCATTTCTTGTCATACCTTTCTTGTACCCTTACTTGTTATGCCTCTCCCTAACTACGATGTAGTCTTGGGAATGGATTGGCTGAGCAAGCAACACGTCCTGATAGACCTGATTTGTAGTAGCTCGAGTACTAGAGAGCTTGGAGTGTGTCTCCTACACATCTATCACAGAAGATTCCAGACCCCTTCATCCCCTGATAGCGGAATTCTTAGATATCATTCCTGACAATCTACCTGGATTACCCCCTGATCGAGACGTGGAGTTCACTATCGATCTTGTACCTAGCTCATCCCCTATTTCACAAAGAAGCTACAGAGTCAACCCCAAAGAGGCTAAGGAGATGAAGGACTAGATGTATGAGCTGAAGGACCAAGGATTTATCAGAGATGGAGCTTTGTCCTGCGGATCACCAGTTTTGTTCGTGTCCAAGAAGGATGGAACCATGCGGATGTGCATAGATTATCGGGCATTGAACAACATCACAATCAAGAATAAGTACCCTCTGTCCAGGATCGATGACCTTTTCGATCAGCTGAGCGGAGCGAAGGTTTTCTCGAAGGTCGACCTCAGGTCAGGATATCACCAGGTCAAGGTTCGAGAGGAGAATATTCCGAAGACGACATTCAACACCAAGTATGGACAATATGAATTCTTGGTCATGTCCTTCGGTCTTACTAATACCCCAGCTGTGTTCATGAATCTCTTGAACAAGGTCTTCCATGAGTACTTGGATCAGTTTGTTGTCGTCTTCATTGAAGACATTCTGATCTACTCAAAGACCCAAGAAGTGCATGAGAAGCACCTACGAATTGTCTTGGAGACTCTGAGGAAGGAGAATCTATATGGTAAGCTTTCCAAGTATGAATTTTTCTTAGATAAAGTGGATTTTCTTGGGCATGTTATCACAGGAGAAGGGGTATCTGTGGACCCCAAGAAGATAGTAGCAGTGGAATCTTGGACAACCCCCAGCTCAGTTGCAGAGATCAGAAGTTTCCTGATCTTAGCAGGATATTACAGGAAGTTTGTGAAGGTCTTTTCGAGGATTGCGAAGCCACTAATGAAGCTAACCAGGAAGAACGAAGAGTTCGTTTGGACCGAAGCATGCCAGGCGTCATTTGAGGAACTAAAGAGAAGGTTGACAACTGCACCTATATTGACGCTACCATCCGGATCAAGAGGATTCTCTATTTACAGTGATGCTTCGGGCAATGGATTGGGATGTATGCTACAACAACATGGGAAGGTAATTGCCAATGCTTCCCAACAATTATGCAATCATGAGAAGAACTACCCGACGCACGACTTAGAGCTAGCAGCAGTCATCTTCGCTCTGAAGTTGTGGAAGCATTATCTCTATTGTGATAAGGTAGACATATACACAGACCACAAGAGTCTCAAATATGTCTTCACCCAGAAGGAGCTCAACATGCGCCAGAGGCGTTAGCTGGAGCTTATGAAGGATTTTGACATCAATCTGCAGTACCACCCAGGTAAGGCTAATGTCGTCACTGATGCACTTAGCAGGTACCCGATGGCTATGTTCTTGACAAAGAACTGTCACTTGCTGGAAGACATGGAGAAGCTCGGTTTGGAGATCGTGCTACCAAAAAAAATCATGCTGAAGCTTAGGAAGGAAGTAGTTGTACCAGGCATGGACTCGCATATGATGCAGCTACAAGTGCAGTCCAGTCTGATCAATAGAGTCAAGAAGACTCAATTCCAGGATGAGATACCGTGCAAGTTAAGAGATCAAGGATTTTCCATAGCTGGAGATGGAGCATTGAGGCACGGCACGAGACTTTGCGTACCTACTGGTGAACTGAGAAATGAGTTAATGAAGGAGACACACCAGTCGCAGCATTCTATACATCCAGGAGCTAACAAGATGTACAAGGACATGAGGACCCATGTATGGTGGCTTGGAATGAAACGAGACGTGGCAGAATTCATTTCCAGATGTTTAATCTGTCAGCAGGTGAAGGCAGACCGCCAGAGACCAACAGGTTTGTTGCAACCGCTTCCATTCTGGAGTGGAAATGGGAACATATTACTATGGACTTTGTAACAGGATTATCCAGATCCCAAGGTGGAAAGGATGCTATATGGGTAATAGTAGACAGACTGACTAAGTCTGTCCATTTCATTCCTTTCAAGGTTCGTTTATCCACCGAGAGGCTCGCAGCTCTTTATATGCGGAATATATACCGGCTTCACGGAGTTCTAATCAGC
The DNA here is from genome assembly GCA_029216955.1 of Iris pallida. Lineage (NCBI taxonomy): Eukaryota > Viridiplantae > Streptophyta > Magnoliopsida > Asparagales > Iridaceae > Iris > Iris pallida. The sequence goes on along the minus strand of JANAVB010023999.1, from coordinate 18,393,604 downwards.
GTCGTATCCGACAGGGATACCCATTTCACCTCGTATTACTGGAAGAGCCTACAAGAGAGCTTAGGCACGCAGCTGAAGTTTAGCACGGCGTACCACCCGCAGACCGACAGCCAGTACGAGCGGACTATCCAGACGCTTGAGGATATATTGAGATAATGCGTCCTACAGATTGGTGGATCTTGTGAGGATCACCTACACCTGGTAGAGTTCTTCTATAACAATAGCTACCAGGCCAGCATTCAGATGACACCTTTTGAGGCTTTATATGGTCGACGTTGCCCCACTCTACTAGCATGGGACGATGTTGGAGATCGAGTCTTGTTGGGACCAGAGATGGTTACAGATGCAGCCGAGAAGATGAAGATGATTAGAGAGACACTAAGGATTGTACAGGACAGTCAGAAATATTGGGCAGACAGCAGGCATCGAACCTTGGAATTTGAGGCCGAAGATCTGATATTTATCAAAATATCACCTACTAGGGGCACAATCAGATTCGGCCAAGCTGGGAAGCTGAGTCCCCGCTACATCGGTCCATTTGAGGTATTGAGCAGAATCGGAGAAGTAGCATATAAGGTGGATCTACCTTCCAGCCTCATAGGCGTGCACAACGTCTTCCACGTATCGCAGCTGAGGCGTTACGTACCGGACCCGAGCCACATTGTTAATCATTCTGAATTGGAGATTGGACCTAGCCTCACCGTGCCAGAGCAACCAGTAGAGATCATCGACCGCATAGAGAAAAAACTGAGGTGTGCAGTAATCCCACTAGTCAAGATAGCTTGGCGTCACCACTCTCCAAGCGAGGCTACCTGGGAGCGAGAGGACGAGATGAGGGAGAAGTATCCTCATATTTTCTAGGTATGTTCTAACCGTCTCTTTCATAGTTGGTTAAAAATTCGAGGATGAAATTTACTAAGGAGGGAAGGTTGTGAAGCCCATGCTTGTTATTTAATTTTTTATTAATTTTTTTGTTTAAGCCTAAATCCCAAGCCTAATAACTTAAGCCCATGACACCTAGACTCAAACCCAACCACTTTTAATTGTTCCAACCCATGACTCTATTCTCCCGCATATCCTATTCTTCCGCACCACTATGCGCACCCCATCCTCTCTTCCTCTTCTGTACGTAACTCCATCACAGAAACCCATCCTCCCAGAACAGAAACTCACAGAAACTTTCACCCTCTCCTACACCAAAATCCTTCCATCACCCAAACCACTCCATCATTCCGAAATCCGAAGGCACCACCGAACTTCCTTCGCCGGCCCCGTCGGTTCCAGACCGCTCTCCCCCACGTTCCGAGCTCTCTCCCGCGTCGTGTGTCACGCCCCGATTCGTAGAGTCATTTCTTTACATATTTCATCTCTTGGAATCGATCGTCCTCGCTTGGGCGTGATACCGTACAAGTCTGGTATTGCACTTGTACAAGGCAAAGATGGTACATAATCGATTATCTTCAAATAGAAACACATCGCAGCGGCAGAAGCAGACAAAATGAAGTTAATAAGGATAAGCTTTCTTATTGAATAGAAGTACATCACTTCTTTATAGCAGCGGAGATAAAAGGATAACTTGAAGTCCCACAGAGATATATAGAACTTTATTCTCTTTATTGATAATTGAAGAAGAGTACAAAACTTGTATTGAAATACAATGCTTACAACACATCTCACTTTACATTGAAAGCCAACTGAACAATGCTATACAGCTTACATTTGATACTTGGATACATTGGATTACAACTCGATAAACCAACTTGGCTTTACAACTCACTGGTACAACTGATTACAATGTTCCATAGATTATGCCCTTTATAAACAGAAGACATCATCTTGAACAGGGAGAGCTTCTGTATGCCCAACAAATCTTCGATGCCGCGAAACCAATCAAGCCAATCTTCGTGTGTAGAATATCCCAAGCACAAGCACCTGCCCATAAAACGTGGGTCAGCACATCATCTATGTACTGGCAAGCAGAATCCAACCCACTCGCATAAACCAATATTTAAGTGATCATTTAAGCAAGCATTTATTAGAATGATCTTTCTATTTGGGGCCTAGTATCAGTTTACAGTTTATGGGCAATAATCATAGTGAAGCATGTAAACATATTCTTAGTAGCATTCATGTGGACATATTATTTTAGCATTCTTGGTGTTATCATGCAAAGGCATCATTGAGGCATACTAGGTGTTATCATGAAAAGGCATCATTGAGGCATCGTTAACATTAACATCTTAAACATGTTATAACAGTTTTCACTTCAAGCATCACTTAGCATGTATGTTGTGTTTGAGCAATAAATATAGTATGGAATCTTTCTAGCATACTGAATTTAACATGTTAAGCAGGATCTCATACTGAAAGGCTACATACAGCATCATTTACTTAGTTGGAACGTAAGCATGCAAGTTAAACCAACACATATATTGAATTATCATATTTAAGTGATTTCTTACCGATAGCCGACTCCCTCATACCTGCATCAAATACAGGTTAGCATATATACTTACTCTGCCTGCATAAGACATTCATTAGCATGCATCCTGACTATATGGTCACTGGTGTTTAACCATACGAACGTTGTCGTATAGGTCTTCATTGGTAATGCGATGACTCCAGAGAAGGTAGCTAGCCCCAAAGGATGCCTCGCAAAACCCGTGCCCCTACTGGCACGCCAATGTTTCCTCCTAGGCCGAATCGGTCGCCCTAACGTCCCGGGGTACCGTCCGAGAAAACATATCCCTATTACTTATGCATAAGTTGTCCTATGACCATGCGAATGCGTGTCCAACTCAATCGTGAACATAAAATGCATGGTAAAATATTGAAGTAAAGACAACAGTGCATCATCATTCATCTTATTCAAGGCATGTTCAATGACTTATTCATTTCCAACATTACCATTATTTCATTTGGTGATCTCAACGATCCCAAGCCTTATCAATTCTCATTCATTGCTTCATTGCAACATTTCTCATCACGTTCCTTCTAAGGAGGAACAACAACATTCATTCATTTCGAAGGGACCTGTAGCATTTCATTCATTTCATTGGAACAATAGCATATTCAATTCTTTTCTCATGTATCATTCACGCAGCATCTCATTATTCAAGTGATTCATTCATTTCATCAATCTTAAGCATAAGGGACATTATTGATTCATTCTCAGGCATCATGTTACATTAGCAGTTCGAGTGTAATTCGTTCAGCAGTTCCAAAGTTCATGTGTTATTCATTCAGTGATTTCCAGCATATGCATCTCTATCGATTTAGCAACTAAAGCATCGCATCATAATTATTCAACATTCAAGGTATGAGACATTAGGGACATATTCATAGCATCACGTTATTCTATTTATTAAGCATGCAGGAATAAGGAAGAAGGAGGACAGTTCCACTTGCCTGCATAAAAGGTTCTTCTTATTCTGGTTGCACACATTCCCCCAAGCGTAGCTCCGCCAGCGAGCCACATTCCAACACTTAATGTCCAGCCAGCTCGGAGAGACTGCATCAGTCTCAACTCTCTTGGTTCTCAACATAAGTCATGGTCCAATATTCTGATCCCATCCAACAAGCCAACCAAATGCCTCGTACGGAGCGGGGCATTACATCGTGCCCGCGACAGCGCCGGCTTCCGCCGTGCGCCGCGTCACCACCGCCACGTCGCGCCCGTTCGGCGCCCTGGCAGCCGGCCCCGCCCGCTCGACGACCTGCCAGAGGCTCCCAGTTTGCGCGCCCGACCAGCGCCAGCTCCCGTTCGCGTGCCCAGCCCGCGCCCCCAGTCACCGCCGGCGCCAGCCAGCGCGGCCCCCGCCCACGCGTACCTAACAATGCGGACCCTTCACGTACCAGCAGCCGCGTGCCAGCCCCCGCGGACCCCCCTGTTGCGACAGCACCTCCGTGCGGCCCCCGCGCGCTCACGGCCTCGTGTCCGTATTTCTCGCGGTCCAGTCGACTTTCCGACGATCCGTTCCGAGTCCGAGGCATCGGTGCTCCTTCTCCGTTCCGGTAAGTTTCTGTTCTAGAAACTCTCTTTCCTTTCTGTCAAAACCTAATTCTTGTTCCGGCCAATTGACAGAATAAAGCTCTGTCAATTGGAATAGTTAGTTTAGAATAATTATTTTAGTATATTTGTGGTGTGGATTAATTAATTAAATGGTTTAATAATTATTATCTGTTAGATTATAGGAAAGGCATGAGATTAAGTTAGTAATGGTAAATTGTAGGTTTTGTTGTGCTCTTTTAAGTATAGTAATTAATACTGTTATAGGAAATATTGGCTTATTAATGTTTATAGCTAAATGTATTTTCTTTAAATAAATTATCTGATTATTAAGAATTATGGAAATAAAATTATTAGTATTAATGGTCTATTATTATTATTATTTGATTTCGCCAAAATATTATTTTGTCACTAGAAAACTTATATATATATATATATATATATATATATAAAATATATATATATATATATATATAAAATATATATATATAATGTATTTAGTGTACTTTGTTTGCAAACTTTGTTTGCAAATGACCTCTAGCCTAGTGGTTAAGAGAGATGCATGCGGCCCGAGTGGTCAGGAGTTCGAATCCGAGTGGGAGCAATTCCAAAAAGTATTTACCTGGTTCCAAAAAAAATTATATATATATATATATATATATATATATATATATATATATATATATATATATATATATATATATATATATATATATATATATATATATATTAAAACCAAAGCCGGTGGACGACTCCACCCGACCTTGGCCCGGAGGCCGTGGCCCCGCCACCCAGCCACCTCCGTGGGAGGGAGGGCTCGAACCCGGCCCTCACCTCCGGTGCACGGTGGTGTTACCAGTGCACCACAACTCGATGTTATTCTAAACACGTTTTATACCAAAAGCTTTCAATAATTAGAATAATTGATAAAAAGATATTATTTCTATAATTGAGTTTATTTGCTTAATTAAATTAATTTCGGTAAATAAATGGTTTTAGTAAGAATAATAAAAATGTTTTGCTATTTAGTTAAATCGTTAGTTTGATAAAAACTATATTTTTATTAAGTACTATTTTGCAAATTAAAAACTATTTTTCCATTTATGACAAAAAGGGTTAAAAATATATTTCTAGAAAAAAAAAGTATTTTTCGGTAATTAATTTCTAATTAGTAAAAAAAAATATTTGTTTGGAAAATCTAATTTCCTTTTTAATTATTAACCTCTAAATAATACGATTTAAAAGTTATTTTTTTAATATTTATTTCGACAAAACATATTTTATTCAAAAACGATTATTTTTTCAATTATTATTTTGTAATAAAATCTATTCTTAAAAATATATAATTATTTTTCAATTAGGTTTTTCAACCTACCAGACTTAGTCTCTAGTATTGTTCTTTAGAAATAATGCGTAGTTCTAGTTACTAAAAATCTGGTACTACGATCTTGTAGCTTATGTTCCCTAAAATCTTAGCAGTTACAACTTGTTGCTGGCCACACCGAGGAATAGTCTGAGACAAGTTTTATATCTATTCCATGTCTGTGTTTTTACTTTAATAATTAAATGTATGCATCAATTGATTTCATATAGTATAGTGACACTGATTCACCGTGGATCCATCTCGGACTCCGCATCGATTGACGGATTGTTGGATTGCTATAGTGACTTATTGACTCATTGACTCGGGGATTGCTTGGGGGAGCAGTATAACGTTTGTGACCAAAGCCAAAATTCTCGCTTGTCTCTCTCGTGTTAACCTCTACCACACAGGGGGTTGAGCCGTACCGTATACTATTTGTTTCGACCGAAACGTTAGTGTACATATTGCCTCTATCCCAGCCGATCACAGGTACTGTTATATACTCAAAACACTAGCTTAGCATTGTATCATATTTGACATCGAGATCATATTGCTTGTTGTCTTTTACTATTAATTACAAAAACATATAAAGTTTCTTAAACTGTCTCACATTTTCATTTATTGTTAATTTAGAAATGCTAGATGTGGAAGAAATATGTTTCTCGTTCACTCCTGACTGGAGACCCAACATTTTTAGGTGATTGCGATGAGGAGGAATTATCTTACTGTTCTTTCTACGGGCCTGACTTGTGTCCTGCAGATCTAGCTGAAGCAGAACCAGGAATCCCAGAACCATAGAAGTTGGCATAGTTTTATTCCTTTCTTTGTTTTATCATAACATTTGTTATAAATGAATTGCGATTTTGATTTTGTAGTCTTGTTATTTTCATTCCAGACTAGTTTCAGTTTAATAAAATGTTTTTATTTTCGTTAGATATTTGTCTGTTGTGTTTCACTGTTTGATACAGATTACTGTCACCGTCTCACAATGGTGCAGGCTGGACATGATCCGACTGCATCCATTATAATTGGAATCGGATCGTGACAATAGTACTATGATTCTGCACCCCTAGTGCACTCTGGCTTCAACAACTGGAAAAATCTATGGAAACATACTCAGATCGGTCCACGGATTCTAATGTTTATATGGAGATCTATTACCAACTCTTTGCCTAGTGAAACTATCCATCATCTTCTCCTTCATTGCGCTGTTTCAGGAAATGTTTGGCAAGGTGTCTATTCAATCAACTGCTATATGAAAGAAGACTCTACTAACACTAGCGCCCTCGACGATCGATGTATGGCATGCACTGCCACAATACTTCTGGAAGATGAACTTCGATGGAGCTTTCTTTGAGGATAATATGGCCGGGACAATAGTTCTACACGGGACAATTTTGAATGTTTCAAAGCTGCTTATATCAACCCGCCAGATTGGAGGTTCACCGTTGGAAGCGGAAAGGATTGGCCCTGCGTTTGGCTCTAGAGCTTAGCAAGAGATATCGGTCTACAAATGTCATGATTTAGGGTGACTGCAAGGTTCGGTTGGATGCCATCAACCGACCATGACATTTTATCGCGAGTGCGTCCTGCAATAGTTTTGAAAATGGGATCAACTTCAATATTGCTCAGAGAGAAGCTAACGTGGTTGCCCATACTTTAGCTTCCTACTCTTTGGAGTTGGATCATTCAAACTCCTATTTATTTGATGTACAACCTACTTGTATTTTGACTCGTCTATTATGATATGAGCAATTTAAACTCAGCTGTTCCCTAATGAAATGTTTTCTTTTAGGGTCTGCTTGTACTGAGGGAAAAAAAAAAAAGGTGGTGTTAAGTGGGGTTAAATGAGGGAGAGTAGAGTAAGGGAGGGTAGAGTGAATACATATAATCTTGTTTGGATTGTAGGAAGAGTTAAGTGGGGGGTGTTTAATAATTCTTGCTTTGATTGGAGGTTTTGAGTGAGTGGAGGATTAATAAAAATATGAAAGTTACCAAAACAACATTATTACGTATGTCATAAAAGTAAATTTGATTGAAATTTAGATTAGAACTTGTCAAAATATCTTCACAAATTAGGAAAGTATGGAGCAACATGTTGAAAACAAAAAAAAAATGAAGAAAAAGAATCATTATATTTTATAGAACAAATAACGGATATTTATGACTTTTTAAACAAAAACCCTCCAATCACCCTCGTTAACCCTTCGAATTGGGAGGGGTTAAAAAATGGACAAAAGAGAGTAAAATAAACCCCCACTTAATCCTCTATAACCCTTCCTCCTAAATCCCACCCTCAAACTAAGCATGGTTTTATTTTTTCCTCACTTAACTTCCCCTCACTTAACCCTCTTAACTCTCAATCCAAGTAGACTTTGATTACAAGGTAAAAAAAAAATGTGAAAAATAAATTAATATAACCTAATTATTTTACTAGGGAATAAATTCCATGGAAAAAAATTTAACAGAATTAATTTGGCTGTTTTCCATAAAAAATAGTTATTTTTTATAAAAATAGTTATTTTTTTACGAAAATTGATATTTTCATTTGAGCTAGGCCAGTTCTATTTAAACCATTTTGGAGAAAAATATGAAAAATGATAGATTTTTGGAAAATAATTTCATGAAAAATATACGCTATCGAATACTAAAATTGGTAGAAATTTTGTGATAGAAATATTTTTTCTAGAAAAAAAGTTCAATCAAACACTTCCATAGCAAAAAGAAAGAAGGAAAAAAGTATATTTGTTTGCGAAAAAAACCCCACCTATTTTTGAGTTCATATTTGAGTCTCTGTAGTTGGAACTGATATAAACAAGTTACAAAGCATCCCTCTCCCCTAAAGAAAGGTCGATTGAGCATCAATTCTCCACTGAACAAGTCACAATACATGAAGCTACAAAAATATCTCCCTTCCCCCACCACCGCCTCTAATCTTTATAAAGCCTCATGAGAACCTCTAACAGGAAACCAACCAACACAACCACAACCACAACCACAACAACTAAACTAGCCATCACTATCCAAGATGCCATGGTTCAATGGAGATAGGAGGGGACCCCAAGGGTGGAGAGGAGACGCCATGTCCTCCCTCGCCCTCCCTCCTCTCCCTCTTCTCGCCGTCTTCGCCATCGTGATCCTCTTCCTCTCCCTCTCCTGGCACGTCGACTACAGCGCCAAGGTGGAGCAGTTCAACTTCAACCTCAGCCTCCTCCTCCTCTTCGCCACCGTCATCCTCGTATTCATCGTTTGGAACACGTACATGAATGGCAGGCTGGTGGTCCGTTTGGCGACGCCGGAGCAGGAGGCAGTAGACCAGGCGGGGAGCTCACCGTGGGGCGTCGCAGCACTGGTGGTGCTACTGCTGGTGATGATCTCCTACCAGTCTTCTTTCAAGTGGTTTAGGCCATTGTGGGGGAGGTCATCCTACAATTACTAGAGGAAATATATATATATATATATATATATATATATATATGTATATATATATTTGTCCGTGTGCGGGCCAGTTCGTCCATCACTTGTCGTGATCCTATTGACAGGTCAACCGACGTAGGACTCGTGAATATAGGAGAGCCAAAGGGGTGCGCCCACGCGGCGGACAGACCAGTCCGTCTGCGGACAATTAACTTTTCTCTATACATATATATATATATATATATATATATATATATATATATATATATATATATATATATAAAGAAACGTTCAACTAGCCGGTTGGTTTTGTATTATAGAATCACCCTATGTTCATATGTTGGATTTGAATTTAGCGGTTGGGATTAAAAGGTGTAGACCCCACCACCTTTTAAAGTCATCTAGTCTCAACCATTCAATTCAAATCTAACGTGTATAACATATGTTGGTTTTATAATACAAACCAGCTGGCTGGTTCTAAAGCACTAATATATATATATATATATATATATATATATATATATATATATATATATATATATATATATATATACAAGAGATCGGATTTTTCGTTCATAAGTATTTTCACATGTTTGTAGTCGAAATAGTACCACTGTATTAATGTATTTTTGGACCGTTTAGATTATACATATGAAAAAAGTATGAGAGATCGATATTTTCGTTCCTAAGTATCTACCGTTGTATTAATGTATTTTTGAAATTTTGCAAATTTGAACAATTAAAAGATACAATCCAACGACTGCTATTTCCAAAAGAAAAATAATATTTTTTTTTCCTCCAAAATATTCTTATAAAGTATCCATCCTTACGTGACAGGTTACATGTCATCTGACATGGCAGCTGACATGCCAGATGACAAGGCAAATATTTAAATTAGAATTAACATTAACATTAAAATTAAATTAATATTAACTTTAAAATTAACATTAAAGGTTAAAATTAAAATTAACATTAACTTTAACATTAAAATTAAAACAAATATTAATATTAATATTAACATTAAAAAAATGGTTAAATTATATTATTTATACACACATTTGTTGAATTTTTAAAGTTGTACACTAAGTTGGATTAGTTGTTAAACTATCAAAGTTGGACTTCAAACACATACATAGAATTATTGTTTTCAAAATATACAAATTTTTAATCACAAAATATGCATAGAAATGAGAGTATTTATATGATTCTATAAGTCTTATTCGATTTTCGGTTTTGGACCAAAATTTAAAACTGAAACCGAATAATTTTTTTAGTATTTTTAAAATTGGAATCGAACTGAGTTTTTTTGAAATCGAACCAAATCTCTTATTTGATTCAATTTTCGGTCAAAAAATCGAATAACGCTCACCCTATATTGTTGGGGTACAACAATACATCTTTGTCCTCAGGATGGGCACCGTTTGATAATTTTTAAGATTTATGGTTTTTGATGGTTATGTGTGTTCTCTTCTACCAAGATTAATTGTTGATCTTGTCAACTATTTTTTTTTTTTTTTTGTCAAGAATCATGAATGTTGTTCTGCGATTTTTTTTCCTCCTTTTTGCTAAGATATTTTCTTAAACAGCGAAATAATTGGATATGGTTTTAGTTTGAGAAAATTTAAGTGGCACCCCACTTGTTTTACGCATATTTAAGGTGCACCCCACAAATTTACAAGAATATAAGGTACCTCCCACTTTTGACAGTTTCCGTCCATATTGGACGGTCAACTGAGTTGACCCATTTTTTTTTGACAAAAATGCCCTCGTCTCCTAAAATTGGCCCCCTTCCCCGACCTCGCCGCCTCCCCCCCCAACCTCGCCGCACCCCCCCTCCCCGACCTCGCCGCCTCCCTCCCCGACCTCGACGCACCCCCCCTCCCCGACCTCACCGCAACCCACCTCCCCGACCTCGCACCGTCGCCGCTGCTGTCGCCGCCGCTGTTGCCGCCGCCGCCGCCGCCGCCGCCGCCGCCGCCGCTCTGCTGCTGCTGCTGCTGCGGCGGCGGCAACGGTGGCGACCACCGACGGTGGGGGGTAGGGGGGCGAAGCGGGAGGGGGGGGGGAGGCGGAGCGGGAGGGGGGGGGATGAAGGGGGTCGGTGGTGGTGATGGTGGTGGTGGTGATGGCCGGGGAGGAGGGCAGCGGCGGTGGGGGCGGAGCGGGCGTGGGGGAGGGGGACGGCGAGGTCGGGGAGCGGTGGCGGCAGCAGCGGCGGTGACGCGCGACGGCGGCAGCACACGCAGCAACAAGGGACAACAGAGAGGGGTATTTTCGTCCAAAAATCTCGGTCAAAGGAGTTGACCGTCATTATTGGACGGAAACTGTCAAAAGTGGAGGGTACCTTACATTCTTGTAAACTTGTGGGGTGCACCTTAAATAAGCGTAAAAAAAGTAGGGTGCCACTCAAAATTTCTCTTTTAGTTTTCTATTTAAGAAACTTTTTTTTTTCCATTTACCTTTCTCTTCTAAAAGTGATGAGTATAAATTCTAATTATATAACAAGGGAATCAGATCGTCAATAGGATTAGAAAGAATGTAAATTTTAGGAACTAGGAAAACCAAAAATATAAGGAGAGAACACCTCTTTCTTTTTTTAAGGTGATCTGTTTTTTTATTTGCAGCTCTAGATTCAAAGAATATTGTATATTTGCACGCACAATTTTTCAACAATCAACACTCGTTTTTCATATTTGAATTTTCTGGAGGCGACTTCTAGCTTCTTCTTTTTTTTTAATTTCTTGCCACTTCAAGACGGTCAGATCCATTAAAAAAATAATTATGACCTACATCATATCCACATGATCAGTTCCAGCATTTTGGAGATCTTTGACAAGTTCCAAAATGGAGGCCCTCATATATCTAAAAAAAATTGTGTATAAATTCGTAATCCAGGAAATGCAATATAATTAGCCCTTAAATACACATAAATTTTTATATTAAATGAAATCAAATAATATAAAACTAAATATAAGAAGAAAAGTTTATCATTCACAGTCATATTCTCAGAAAAAATTTCATCAACAATCACACTTTTAGTTAAATTCGACAGCATATTTATAGGTTTTATATACCTATTCATAAATAAGGTAAAAAATTATGTGAGTTTTTTTTTTTTTTTTTTTTTTTCAACTTCTCTATTCGAATTTTCTTGATGGAGGTGTAACAAGATAATAGATGGAGGCCTAACAAGATAATTCATAATTCTGTAGCTAATAGAGATATATCCATTGGACAAAGCAAAATCCAATATACCCCCTTACCCTAGCTATCTGTACCCGATGCTATTTGTAATGCAATCGCCCAAGAGATCCCCACGTTATATTGTCCAAGCTATGCATGCCGACAGCTGAAAGTTCACTCCAAGATGCCACAGCTGTCCACACCTTTGAAGAGTCCGCACTCGAGGCTGTAGAACTGTCACACTCCATGCCGACAACAATTGTAATCCTAGTCCTACAACAATCCAGACCGCAGTGCACCCGCTTCTTGTACCTGTTACTTTGACTACGGTTTTAATCTGAACCATTGGATCAACATTCAATGATTTAGATTTGGGATGTATCGACACAATTTTTTACATGGGATGTATTAAGAATTTTACACACACACACACACACACATATATATATATATATATATATATATATATATATAGAAGCGGATCAAAAATCCCTCCTTAGAAAATCCCCTAAAAACTCGCTCACTCTAATCAGTAATTTATTGTTAATATTAATATTAATATTAATGTTAATGTTAATATTAATGTTAATATTAACATTAAATACTAAAATTAACATTAAAGCTAACATTAAAATTAATATTAACATTAACATTAACATTAATATTAACATTAACATTAAAATTAATGTAAAAAAATAAAAAAAAATTAATATTAATATTAATATTAACATTAATATTAACATTAACATTAATATTAACATTAATATTACGAATTAGAGTGAGGGAAATTTTTAGGAGGATTTTTAGGGGGTTTTCTAAGAGGACTTTTGATCCTCTCCCATATATATATATATATATATATATATATATATATATATATATATATATATATATAAGCGGATCTAAAGCCCCCTTAGAAAGCCCCCTCAAAATCCCCTTAATTGGAACCGTCTGATCTGAATAAGAAAGACCGTCTGATGTGAAGGGGGTTTAAACAATACTCGACCGGTTTAATTGGGTGGGGGGTTCAAACGAATACTCGAAAAAAACTCGAGAGGGAGAGAGAGATCGACTTCTCCAAAGAAAACCGAGAGCGAGGGTTCGAAAAAACATCGTGCTCATCTTCTTCCTTCTTCTTCCACCTTCTCAACTATTCAAAAGGTATTTGCTCTTTCTCTCTGTGCTGATCTTCCTCTGTCTTCTTCCTTCTTCTTCCTCCTCCTCAAATTTTAACCCTAATTTTTTCAAATAAATCTTTCTTAGTCTTCTTCCTTCCGAGATTAATTTGAAAAAGTTAGGGTTAAAATTTGTTTGTGATCTATTTGTTCTTTCATTTTGTGCGAACTCTAGTTTTTTCTTTGAAGGAAAATGGTTACGGCCTAGAAGAAATCCGAGATTTATTTGAAAAAAATAGGGTTAAAAATTGTTTTGATCTATTTGTTCTCTAAGAATTTGTTTGTAATATATTTGTTTTCTATAAAATCTTTCGTCTACTCTCAATCCGTTTTAGGCTTGCCATGTCAGATATCTCGAAACGCTCCAACAGCACGTACTCTTCAAAGATGGTCGAAGAGGAATGGAGGACTTGTTTTTGCCAAATAGAGACGCATCTCACAACATGCGTAAAGACACAGAATGCTGGACGCCGATTTTGGGGGTGTGGTAAATACAAATCTTCCAAAAGATGCAAATTTTTTGAGTGGAAAGATGATGAATTTCCAGTCCAAACGCGAAAATTTATCCTTCGATTGCAAAAAGATAACATGGAGATGAAGGAGAAACTATTTGATTTGAAGCACAAATTCATATGAAAGATAGGAAGAATTCAAGGTCTTGCATTCAATTTTTAGATGATTAAGGTTCGAATTGATGTAAATTATTGTTGTTTTGAAGACGTTGGTTGTGTTTGAGTATGAAGAAAGAAGTGAATTTAATGGAAAAGACTTTGTTTTATTGATACTTGTTAGAAAATTGTTGTTGTTATTACTGGCTTTTGGTGTTAGAAAGCTCTGATACTCTACAATTTTAATAAATAGAATGGTTATAATAGGTCAAGAAGAAATTTTTTAAGTATGTGGATCTTCGACATTCTGCATCATTGTGGTCGACAGCATTCTTCCAATATTTTCCTCTTTTTCTTGTAGTTTTTTTCCTTCCCTAAATGGGTCGGAAAGAGAGTCCCGTGTTAGTATCGACATTATTAGTAGCGCTCAATATTGAATTGGGACATGCCAAAAACGATATGATACGGTTGGTACTGATATTGTAAACCTTGGCATAAATCTCATGTACCTTGATGTAGAAGATTCGAATGTTGAGGTAAATGATTCCAAGATGAACCACGGAGTCCTAGATTTTGCAGGCAATCTCGCAGGTACCAAATCGCAGATATAAACCATGTTTTCTTCACGAAAGAGGTATTTTTGAAATAACCTCAGTAGAAACTTTGAAAATTAAGTTTAACCTGCCAATATGGAATGCATAAGAACTTGTCTGAGTCATCTCCACAACATGCAGATTAGCCTCATGTAACTCATATATTTCAGTCTATTTCCTTCAGGATCGATACCAAAGATCTGTATTCTAACCAGAGTATCAGTTTTCTACTTTACAAATTTCAGAAGGGGACTTAATTCAAAACTCAATCCAATACTGAAATAAAACTAGTGAGACACCTCCAATAACGTAAATTTCGTATTGACAACAAGTTAATGTAAATTGAGAATAATGGATCACAATTCCAATTTTTTTAAGATATTGTTTGGCATTAACTACCAAGAAATCACTGCATTGCCACTCACAACTGATACTTTGCTACATTGCACTGAATCAATAGCATTTGTCTAGCATGCTTCACAAGAAATGTGCAAAATGGTACCCCTCTCCAATGCTTTCTAATATATAATCTAATGGCAAGTAAAAATATCATCAGTAGAGCTAAATGCAACTCCTATGCATTGATCAGCAGTAATGTGTAACTTCTATGCATTCACCACACCCCTCGTATACTTCTCCCGCTGCAAAAATATCAAGTCAACATTATAACATGGTTACTAGGTCTTTAAATTGCTGTATAGTGGTTGCAGGTCTTTAAATTGCCAAAGAACATGATTACCAGGTCTTTCACATTATAACATTATAATATGGTTACCAGGTTATCAAGTCAACATTATAACATTATAACATGGTTACCAGGTTACCAGCTTATCAAGTCAACATTAGAACATTATAACATGGTTACCAGGTTATCAAGTCAACATTATAACATTATAACATGGTTACCAGGTCTTTAAATTGTTATTATCAAGTCAACATTACAACATTATAACTCCTAACAATATTATTGTTGTATAGTGGTTGCAGGTCTTTAAATTGCCAAAGAACATCACTGCTACAAGGTTCACAATATCGGTATCGGAATCGGTATCGGACTATTCCTATGAGTATTGGTATCGGCGATATTGGTATTTTCGGCAATTTCGGATCAGAGTATCGGATTTGTCTTTTTCGTTTAATTTTCTTTGCCAAATTGACTGGAAAAGAGATCCACAATGTCGGTATCGGTTAGTATCGGGTATTGGTCGGTATCGGATCGGGACATGCCAAACCCTATCGGTATCGGCCGTATCGGATCGGTATCGTCCGATACTTTAAACCATGGCTAGAATACAACAAATTTGTGCTAATTTCATGTTGGCGTACCAAATGCACTATCAGATGGGAGGAGTTAGCTAAACCCAAAGAGGAAGGGGGATTGGGACTAAAAATTTAAACCCAAAGAGGAAGGGGAAGACTCATTGATAGATTTGATTGGCAAGCTTTCACTCTAATCAAAAAAATAAAATTATCAAGGAAGATGAGCTAATATATAATGGATATTTCATTTCGAATGAACTCGTATCTGCTTCTAGTTAGGAAAGCTTTCACTCATTTCAAACTAACTCAGGGAAGACTCATTGATAGAATTGGTTGGCAAGCTTCCACTCTAATCAAATTAAGCATATCAGGAAATATTTAGTACCTGTGTTTACAATAAATATTCAGATGTTTTGTTTGCCAATCCTCTTGTACCTGTGTTTACAGGAAAGCAATCAATTAAATAAACAAAACATCAAAGGGTTAAACCAAGTTATGGCCAAGTTATGGCCAAAATTCCAAGTTATAGCCAAGAACAAGTCTTCAAAACAACACATGTATAAGAGCATGTATAGAACCACTGATACTTGAAAGATATCAGAACATGTATAAAACACTGTTACTCAAAAGGGTTAAACCAAGTTATGGCCAAAATTCCATGTTATGGCCAAGAACAAGTCTTCAAAACAACACATTCACACAGATGTTTGAATATTTAGGTCACGATTAAATGTCCTCATCATTGGCTAAAATCCTAAATATATTCCATTCTTAAAAATAGAAGACTATAAAGCAAATTGAAGACTAGAATCCAAATAGAAACTGAAACTGAAACTGAAGGTCCGTCCTTGCTCCTATGAGTTCTTCAAAAAATTGTGCTACAAATTAATAGCACATAATTAGTGAAACAAAGTGCCTAATCGATGTAAACTGTATATAGAGAACAAAGTGTAAACTGTATATAGAGAATAAACATTACATAGAAATAAGCAAATCGATGGTTCTGTCAACTGAAGTAGACAAAGTGCCTAAATCATTATCCAATATGTATGAATTCATCATCACCATCATCTCCTGCGTGGAATAGATATACATAACATGAGTACAATAAAAACAGTATAAAATAGTAAAAGTAGATATCCATTTCAATAAAAAAAAACATACTTGAACCAATGATTTGAACTATCTTGGAGGTCTTGGCACAGTTGCGACTATCATGACCATGTCCTTTGCAAGAATGACAAATTCTCAATTTTTTTTTCTTTTCAGTGCAAAGCTCTAATCCACTCTTCATTCTTGCATCCTTTGAACCTGTGCCACTCTGACTTCCTTGAGTCCTCTTCCTTCTTTTTGTTTGAGAAATACGCGGATCCAAAATGGGTACATCAATCTTACCTTGAGGACCCTCATTTTCTTGAATTCTCACTTCATCTTCATTTTCTTTTTGAAGTAAACCATCATCTATCAAGTAAATTTGATAAAACTTTGTACCCCTTCGTAGATTCACCCCCCAGGTACGCCAATTGTGTAAATCTCCTGCATAAGTCACTGACTCTTGCAACTTGTGATCCAAAATGATTATCTTGTATTTCTAAACCATCAGAAGCCATCACTTTAGATCGGTTCACATCTGTCATCCACCTCTTCAAAATAAAATGAGCTGGAATCTCATCTACGTAATATCAATCGAACACCATGTAGTATGCCAGAAAATTCAAACACTTTACATGCACAAAAGGCTTCTTTCTTTACAACATTGAATCTGACAACCCACTCGTCAGGGATACCCGACCTGTAACGCACTTCATATGTGTGAATATCCCCATCAACCTTCGTTTGGTCCGCCCTAAGCCGTGGGATCTGATCACATTCTTTTAAAAATTTATCAAAAATATTTCTTGTGTAGATAACCACGGAATGGGCCAATATCGGACTAGTGGTATTCAAAACATGCTTCTTGTAGATTGAAATATAATCTTCTTTGCGTTCAGACACATAGATCGACTCCAATGCTTGGTCATACTTCATTACGAATTCTCTCAGATTAGTCTTGCAAGTCACAAAATGATTGAAGAACACATTATGGCCATCACTTCTCTGTGTCGAGTTCATACCTGCAAAGAAAGTGCTCTGGCAATATATGGGTATCCAAGACTCTCGGATTTTATACAAATGCTTCAACCATGCATTGTCTTCCAAACTATATTCTCGTAACAGAGATTCCCATTGTTCTTCAAACTCTACAGTTGTCTTTACAAAGCGGGTACATCTTTTAACTGCTTGTTTGAAATTGGATTTCTTGAAAAAAAAACATGCGACGGTTTCTTCGCAAATTTCTTCTTAATGTGCCATGAACAAAAACGGTGACGTGATTAGGAAAAACTTTCTTAATCTCCGCTGTCATTGCCAAATCTTGGTCGGTGATAATAGAAATCGGTGGCACACCTCCCATAGCTTCAAGCCATGTCTCAAACAACCAGATGAACGTATCTTCGATCTCGTTTTCTAGAAGAGAACAACCAAAAAGTATAGACTGACGATGATGATTCACCCCTATAAATGGAGCAAATGGCATTTTGTACTTGTTTGTCCTGTACATTGTATCAAAGGACACGACTTCTCCAAAATGACTATACGCCATGCGGCTGCGTGCATCGATCTAGAAGAAATTTGTAGCTCTGCCCTAACTATCACATTGAATGGAGTAGAAACAATGAGGATTCTTCGAGCTTATCTTCTTGAAAAAATTCCTGACACCTTCTGCATCACCATTTTCATAATACACAGACCTCACATTCCCCATGTGATTGTAAATATCTCTTTTGTCAAACCCAGCACCACTAAATATTGCAGGAACCTTACTAAGCTAGAAATTTTGTTGACTAAAACTCTCGGCCAATGCTTTAGCTGCTGTGGGCACACGTCTATGTGATCTAATTAAGACACGCTTGCTCGACATTACAAACAAATGATTATGTTCATCTAAAAATTTAGCGATCAACCACACTTCACTATCCCTTCGCAAGATACACATTCTTACAGCACATCCTGTCTTCATTGTAGATGTGCTCCTTTTTATCTGTCCATGATCATCTTCTTCATCTTGTTTCTTGAAAGTCCCTTCACAAGAACATAAGTAAGTGACTAACATAAGCTCATTGTTACTCTTATCCTTACGTTGTGTTCTTTTATGAATACCAAATCCAGTGTTTGCATCATATTCTTTATAGGAATCTTCCGCTTCTTCAACGAATTTGAAGACCTTTTCCACCCATAATTCTTTTCTGTTTTTGACCTTTGTTGGTGTCGATGCTTCATCGACAACTTATTTTTCAACATTTTCTCCCACTCCAATGGATTGTGCATCAAGACTTGTCATTGAGAACCCTAACTCAATTTGAAAAATAAAAATAAATTAGTTGAGAACCATAAATGTAAGTATTGGAAGAGAAAAAAGAAGAAGTATAATCTCGCACCTTTCTGATCGGAGGAAAGAAGGATGAGAGGTCTTTCTCCGCAATTTTTTGAAAGAAGCAAGAGGACGAAGAAGATGAGCCGATCAGAAGTTGTCGTGTTCTCTCTCTCTTTAGGCCACCCGAGTATTTGTTTAAACCCTCCCGTTCAACTGAACCATGTTTAAACCCACCCGTCCAACTAAACCATGTTTAAACCCCCTTCACATCGGACGGTCTTTCTTATTCAGATCGGACGGTTCCAATTAAGTGGGTTTTGAGGGGGCTTTCTAAGGGGGCTTTTGATCTGCTTCCATATATATATATATTTGTTATATATATATATATATATATATATATATATATATATATATATATATATATATATATAATATGCGATCATTTTCTCCATGCAGTTGACCAACATGAGCTTCATGCAGCTCATAAACTCCCCCTTCATGCTAGCCATGCAAAGCTATACGCCCATATTCTCTTATTTCTGAAACATACCTAGATGGAAGAATGATCATAATTTAAGAGATCACTTGCAAACAAATTTGTTTTCTATTCTGATAAAACAATTGCCAGACGTAGAGATCTTCTTACAAATGAATTTGCTCTTTGTTCTGACTTTGTAGGATTTCGAAGAATAATTGAAAATGAATTTGCTCTCCTAATTTTCTTATGTTGGAACTTCGGAGATTTCTGCAAACGAGTTTGCTCTCCAGAAGTACCTAAATTGAGTTTCAGTATTTTTACAATTCCTGCGAACGAGTTCGCTCTCGAAAAGTGTCTTAACTGAGTTTTATGATTTTGGAGATTAGGGCAAACAAGTTTGCTCTCCAAAATATTTTGTAGCCCACCAAGAAGAAGAAGAAGAAGAAAGAAAGAAAGAAAGAAAGAGAATATTTCAACAGCCCTGCTGGGGTGATGAGAATCACCATTGCTCAAAGTAAGATTCGTCTTTATGCAATCCGTTTCCAAGAACCAACAAGTTCTCAAAGAACTTCTGGAACGCTCGCTAGTCAACTTTTTATGACTCAAATGGGCTCCCTAGACTCAACGGGCTCCCTTTGCTTTCTACTTTGGTATCTCTTACAAAGGAGGCTAGGGGACTCTATTTATAGTGGAGTGAGACTTCATATTTTCTCCTATCCGATGTGGGACTAAAATACCAATACTCAAAAATAGAGTTTGATATTTTAGATTATCCCATAATCAGCATAGTTGTGTGCTAATCCAAGCCTACTCTCCGAAGATGCCCGTGCATGCACGAGACATCCTGAAGTCCATGTCCGAGTTCGGACGACAAAAAGCAACTTGCTTTCTTGTTGGAGAATTCTTTTTTTGTCTAGGTAAATACCCCCACATGGCACCCACATGTGCCCTACCATACCCCATGTGCATACCTCAATACATACGAAGCAATATATTAAGATACTCACTTGGTGGTGTAGCCGATGTGGAACTATTTTACCCTAGTCCAAAGGCAAAAGCACCAACAATTTCCCACATATCTCAATATAGGTTGAGCGTTTCCTACAATAACTGTCCATCATGCAATAGGATAGATGTCGCTATGACTTGAATCTTCATGCATGGGTTAAATAACAACATGATATAAGAATGAATTAAGCCTTGAATTCTGCACCATTACTGCAATTCTTCTCACTAACATAATGACATCAACTGTGCTTCTGGCTGCACATTAAAGGTCCTGTGCCAGCCTGGTTTCGGTATATGTAACTTGGATGTCTATAAGGTTTTCCTCAAGAGACAGCCTATCTCTATCTATACACTCTAGGTGAGTTATTTTAAAGAGTCTTGGCATGAAGCATTTCGCTTTCTTGCGGTGCTACATCGCTATCAAATGGCCCAAAGTCGAGAAACTGCCTCATGTGGTGTCATATCACGTAGCATGAGGCACAACCTCTTTGTAGTGCCAAACTACCAAGCATGAAGCCTTTCGCTTCCTTGCGGTGTTACGCCGCCGTGACATGGCTTGCGAAGTCGAGGCTTTACCCTTTATAGGTACCTCATGTGGTGTCACACTACTATAACATGAGTCACAACCTCTTTGTAGTGCTGCCTACCACTCTTCATTTTACAACATTAGGCTAACTTGCCTATGTGCGGTGCTATGCCACTGTGACTTTGTCACGCCCCAGAACCAGAATACTGGAGAGCGGGGGAGTGACTCAGCCAGCTACGTATTACGGGTAGAAGAATACCATATAATACGATCAATGCTGTCTAACCAGACGAGGGGGTGCATACTACATAAACGTCTTACTATGGTCATTACACATCTATTGTCTCAATCATTCAAACAAGAAACAGAAATATAGAACATGTAAGGTAAAGCAGTAAGGTGTCCCAAACGCTCAGTCAAAATGTTTTTGAGATCTGGCTTTACAAAATACAGCCGGATGATGTAGTAAGTATACACAATTGTTATCAGCTGCAGTCTGACTTAATTACAATTATGCAAAAGTAAGTACAAGACAATCCGACTAACATGTCGGTGCCAAACGGCAAGGTATAAAGTAGATAACAAAACGAGTGGTGAAGTTAAGGAACCCACTCGAGGCCTCCTGCGATCATTCCTCTAGTATTGACCATCCTGGAGGTGGAAGTACGCTGAGTCCTCGAGAACTGGCTCTAAATCTGGCCATGCAAAACCAGAGAGGTTAGACCTCTAATAGCAAGTACCACAAGGGAGCACGACATGAGAACTAAAACCAGTAAGTAAGAGAATATAATAATAGATCTCTGCTTGCTACTAGAACTCACATCACATCAAGACACTTCGAACCAACCTCCCAACCAAACAAGGACAGAAGTTGGCCCGTCATGTCCTGACATTCTGATCATCCCAGTTAGGTAACAGAGTACAGTGCACAAACAAATCATCTTGAACGGCCAATCAACTCCTACGGCTTGCTATTATGAGTCCCAAGTTATCCTGGAATAATGCAATTAGGGATTCCTCAGTTCTTACTATGTGCGAGCAAGGCTAGTCTATCCAGTCGATCAATTGGCCCATGCATGAATTAGACGAGTCCTAGCAGGACGCCCGTCAATATACAATATACAATAATAATAAAAGCAGATACTGTTCCCTGCCCGTATGGCAGATTTACAGTATCTGTGGGAACCAGCCGGCCCGTCGGGTACTACTCGTCCCAAGGGGGCTGCCATGTAAGAATTCGGGAATCTATTCTCTCCATGCAATCATTATTTTATTTAACTTAATAGTCTCTACGTTGAGTGAAATCCCATGCCGTGGATCATGGTCATTCAAATGAGTACTTTCGTACGGGATACGATATGCACAACTCTACAACGATACCAGTACGGTTAGGTTGCAGGTCTTACATAACGTAATGCAACAATCAAATCTATCCACGGTAATCATGCCTTGACCATAAAGTACACATACTTCTTTTGTAGAAAAAATAATAACTAAATAAATAAATAAATAAATAGATTGAAGCCTGCATGTGCATGTATGTCAATATTCGAGATCAGCCAGTCGAGTACAATAGTTCATAACATGAACGTGTCTCATTCATTTTATTAAATAAGACGACTAGCCAGTCTCTTAGCTCCAATTAGGAACGCATGATCAATTTAGTCAAGATCACAATCATTATCAATGGTGGCAAGGCATGAAAGTCAACTAGCATTCAGTGGGGTTGAGTCTACAACTCTCAGGGTTTAATTCTAGTCAATCTGGGTATCTATAACTCAATTCATGACACATGGTACATCCCACGTAACAATCTATAATTAACAGAAATATCAACATATCATGATTATATCAAGTTTATGCAAAAAGGCATAAGGATATAAAATGGACGTTAAACATCTAATAAGATATCAATATACAGGGCTATAAAAGATCCAGGCAAGGAAAATGAAACCAAACTGACATGCTGACATATGACCAAGTCAGCCAAAGGCCATACGCTCAGTGCAAGAGTCATACGCTTAGGTCAGGCTACGCTCAGGAAGGCAGCGTATGGACTCCATACGACTCCTTGACACTCAAGTGAGCGTATGCAAGTTATACGCTCCAAAAAGGCAGCGTATGGACTTCATACGACTCCTGACCATTCAAGTCAGCGTATGCAAGTCATACGCTCCAAAAAGGTAGCGTATGAACTCCATACGACTCCTGACCATCCAAGTCAGCGTATGCAAGTCATACGCTCCCAAAAGGTAGCGTATGAACTCCATACGACACACGCTTCCAAAAGGTAGCGTATGCAAGACACACGCTTCCTAAAAAGGCAGCGTATGGACTCCATACTGCGCTGCGCTAAAGAGCGCACACAGCTCAGTAACGCAGCTAAAAAGCTAGCATACACTGCTCACTGTCTTCTCCAAACAGCAAGGACTCCATGGTTGCACCCCAAAGCTTCAAAAGTCCATAACTCTGTCAAAATAAGTCTGAATCCAACTTTCCAAGGGTCAAAATTGGGTAGGATGAACTGCTCTACGACATGGAACCATCAAATCTTGAGAATAAAGGAGTTTGCTAGATCAAAACCCATAGACAACCGAAAATACAATAACTTAGATCTACAAGAAATGAACCAATAAAATCAAAAATACTAAGCACTAAACTCTCTTAGAATCATGAGAGGAAGAATATTGAACCATAAAATATGGTCCTCATGTAGAGCAAGATGTACTTGCCTAGTTGGTAGGTGGAGAGAATAATGAAAGGAAGAAGAAGAAGTAATGGTGAAGAAGGAGTGAATGAGGAGAGAGAAGGGAGAGGGTAGCTTTAAGTAGCAAGGGGTGGTAGGTGGGAGTTGGGCCGGGTTCTAATGGGTCAGGTTTAAGGGGCTTATCCAACCAAAATTAAAACTAAAGCAGAGAAGTAAATGCAGGAAATAAAATGCAGAAATAAACTACGGAAAATTGATTGCAGGAAATAAATTAACATAAGAATTAAAGAGCAGATAATTAATTAACAGAAACTTAATTAACATGAATTAAAGGAATTTAAATACAGGGTAATACATGATAAATACTAAAATAAATACACATGAGTTGTACATGAATAAGACTACGCATTCTGGGAACGGGGAGTGACATCTCTACCCTCCTTAGAAAAATTCTGTCCTCGGAATTTGAAATCCAAGCAGGGTAGAAACATCGGGGCTAAACTAATCTAAGTACAAGCAATTCAATCAAGCAATCATTTTACAATGTCCATAGCAAGTAACATATATGCAAATCCATCAATCTACGAGATTAAGTAATTCTATCCATAAGGTGATAAGCATGAGGAATCAAGACAATCAGGTACACAGAAAAAGATATACCTTGTGAGTCAAACAGATGTGGATACCGTGATCGGATATCATCCTCACGTTCCCACGTTGACTCTCCCAAGGAGTGATGACCCCAAGCAACACGGACAAGACTAATTGTTCGGTTCTTGAGTAACTTCTCTCTTCGGTCCAAAATGGACACAGGCTGTTCCTCGTAAGACAGGTTGGTACCAACAACCAGCTCAGAGTGATCGAGGACATGGCTTGGGTCCGATACATACGTACGTAATTGAGATACATGAAACACGTTATGCACCTCTCGTAACGAAGGTGGAAGGGACAAACGATAAGCAACATCGCCTACCCTATCAAGAATAGCAAATGGGCCTACGTATCGTGGACTCAACTTCCCGCGAACGCCAAATCTAATGACCCCACCGGTAGGTGAGATCCGCAAGAACACGTGGTCCCCAACAGAGAACTCTAACGGCCTACGATACTGATCAGCCCAATGACGATGCCGGTCCTGCGCAACACGAAGTCGCTCTCTAATTCCCTTAATCACTTCAACCGTCTGGATAATCATTTCTGGGCCTAGCATCTTCCTTTCCCCGATATCATCCCATGCTAGTGGCGATCTACACTTCTTACCATATAGTGCCTCAAATGGCGCCATCTGGATACTGGCTTGATAACTGTTGTTGTATGAGAACTCGACCAAGTGAAGGTGACTCTCCCAAGACCCTCCAAAATCTAGAGTGCAAGCTCGCAACATGTCTTCTAAAGTCTGAATCGTCCTTTCTGATTGCCCGTCCGTCTGCGGATGGTAAGCCGTGCTAAATCTTAACTTGGTACCTAGACTATGATGTAAGCTCTTCCAGAAATGTGATGTAAAGCGGGTATCTCGATCCGACACAATACTGACAGGGACTCCATGCTGCCTGACTATCTGTTGCATATACAACTCTGCCAACTTTTCTGTAGATTGACCTACTCTGAAAGGAAGAAAATGTGCTACCTTTGTAAGCCAATCTACTATCACCCAAATAGCATCTTTACCACTTGGTGATCTCGGTAAACCGGTCACAAAGTCCATTGTGATGTGTTCCCACTTCCATTCCGGGATAGGAAGCGGTTGCAATAATCCAGCTGGCCTCTGCTGTTCTGCCTTCACTTGCTGACATACCAAGCAACGGGAAACAAACCTAGCTATCTTCCTCTTCATTCCATTCCACCAGAAATGCTGCTTGATATCTTGGTACATCTTGGTCCCTCCAGGATGTATAGAATAATGGGAACTGTGAGCTTCTGCCATAACTTCCTGTCTGATATCTCCACTAGGTACACATAGACGTGATCCAAACCTAAGTGTACCATCTTCATGAATTCTCATCTCCTTCCTGAGTCCTGACTCACATTCTGCCCTAAGCTTCTGAATCCTTGGGTCTTGTGCCTGAGCTGCCTTGATCCTGCCTACCAAGTCGGATTGAACTTGTAGACTAGTTAGAACTCCTACATCACTAGAAAGTATAACTTCTATGCCCATCTCCTGAAGGTCTTCTAAGATATGCCTCTGTGTTGTCAACATAAATGCGTCGCCTCTTCTGCTAAGAGCGTCTGCTACTACATTAGCCTTGCCTGGATGATACTGAAGCTCCACGTCATAATCCTTGATCAACTCCAACCACCTTCTCTGCCTCATGTTCAGTTCCTTCTGAGTAAAGATGTACTTCAGACTTTTGTGGTCTGTGTACATTTCTACTCGGTCACCATATAAGTAATGTCTCCATAGCTTTAGAGCAAATACTACTGCCGCTAACTCCAAATCATGAGTTGGGTAATTCTTCTCGTGGTCCCGAAGCTGCCTAGATGCATATGCTATCACCTTCCCGTGCTGTATGAGGACACATCCAAGTCCTTTACCTGACGCATCACAATATACTGTAAAACCTCTGGGTCCAACTGGCAATATAAGAATGGGCGCTGATATCAACTTCTGCTTCAGATTCTCAAATGATGCCTGACATTCTGCCGACCAAACGAATGGCACATCCTTCCGTGTCAAGCGGGTCATGGGTGCTGAAAGCCTTGCAAAGTCTGACACAAACCTTCTGTAATATCCTGCCAATCCCAAGAAACTCCGTACGTCAGCTACGGTCTTGGGTACTGGCCAACTCTCTACTGCTTCTACCTTCTTGGGATCCACTGCTACTCCAGCTCCTGATACAATATGACCCAAAAATAAAATGTGATTCGTCCAGAACTCACACTTGCTGAGCTTGGCATACAACTGGTTCTCTCTTAGAACCTGCAACACTTTCCTGAGGTGGTCTTCATGCTCCTCTTCACTAGCAGAGTACACAAGAATGTCGTCGAGAAATACTATGACAAACTGATCTAAATACGGCATAAAGATGCGGTTCATCAAATCCATGAATATTGCTGGAGCATTGGTCAAACCAAACGGCATTACTAAAAACTCATAATGCCCATACTTCGACCTGAATGCTGTCTTAGGAATATCCTCCTTCCGAACCCTCACCTGATGATACCCTGAACGAAGATCTATCTTGGAGAAAACTCTAGCCTTGCTCAACTGATCAAATAAGTCGTCGATCCTGGGTAATGGGTACTTGTTCTTTACTGTTGCCGCGTTAAGCTTCCTGTAATCGATGCACAATCTGGATGATCCATCCTTCTTCCCCATAAGTACTACTGGCGCTGCCCATGGGGATATGCTAGCTTGGATAAACTTCTTCTCCTTCAATTCCTCTATGTGCTGATACACCTTGGCCTGCTCTGAATCCGCCATTCTGTAAACCCGATCTGAGATTGGTTTAGTTCCAGGTGCCAATTCTATGCTGAACTCAATATCTCTAACCGGTGGTAGACCTGGAAGTTCTTCGGGAAATACGTCTAGAAATTCTTCAACTACCTTCGGAACTGGAACATCTTCCATTATTGTTACTACTCCCTACTCTTGCTGAATTGCCTCTGATCTGACTAGGGTGAACCTCTTCATGCCTGGAATATCAAAAGATACACTCCCACTACGACAATCTATTGTCGCATGACTGTCTTTCAGCCAGTCCATGCCTAAGATAACGTCGAAATTTCCAACAGGAAATTCTATCAACCGGGCGGGTAAAGAATGCCCGCAAACTACAACGCTACATGCTAGAATCACTCTACTAACCCCTACGAGCCCAATACCAGTGAGTATATTCAACCTCCCTGGCAATGCCACGAACTTCATTCCTAGCCGTGTCGCAAATTGTGCAGATATAAATGAATGGGATGCTCCCGAATCAAATAATGCTACTGCGGGATATGAGGTGACAAGAATGTTACCTGCCATAACATCTCCCGATGCCAATGCCTCTTCCAAGGACAAAGTGAATGCTTGTCCTCGACTTCCTTGCTGGTTTCCATGTTGCGGCCTTGCCTGGTGCTACTGCTGGCCCCTGCCTTGATGATGCTGGGGTGGTCTATACTGGTGTTGCTGCATCGGCGGTCCCTGCTGCCGAAACATCTAAGCCTGTGATACTAACGGACGCTGCGCCAACGGCCTTACTGCCAATGCTGGTCCTCGATACTGCCCTGCCCCTGGTGCTGGCAGAGCAGGAAACTGCTGCCCTGGTCCTCCTGACCTCGAATTCATGGGACATGTGGTAACCCGATGATCTGGGTTTCCACATATCAGACACAGTCCATTCAATGTCCGACACACATCTCTAGTGTGCCCCATCTTTCCACAATAAGTGCAGCCCGCCGGGGGTTGCTGGTTCTTCCTCTGTTGCTGTTGCTGCTACCTGGGTGGTGGTGCTGGCCCTCGTATCGCCACATCGTGGATACGAATGCCAGGGGATGGTGCTGTTGTTCGGGGCGCTGCTCCCCCTCCTCCTTCAATCTGACTGTGGGATCTCTTCTGACCCCCAGTCCTTACTGCAAGCCTCTGAATGGTGATCTCATGCCTTCGAGTCGCCATCAATATCTTATCGAAAGTCTGGTAATTGTGCCCTTCTATCAATTACAAGAGCTCAAGATGAAACCCTTGCTGAAACCTCATAGCCCTCTGGCGCTCCGTCGCTACCATCTCTGGGGCAAATCTACTCAATCTGCAGAACTCCGCTGCATACGCATCTACGGTCTTGCCAGCCTGTCTGAGGTTGATAAACTTCTGTTGTAGCTCAAACTGTGCCACAACTCCATAGTACTTCGTCTTGAACCTTACAGTAAAATCGTCCCAAGCAACAGGACGTCTGATGCCTACTTCCTCTGATTCCCACCAATCACGTGCGAGATCCTGAAGTAACAACTTCACTAGATCCATACGTTCTTCTGTCGGCACCTTAGCGGCTGTCAGAATAGCCTCAATATCCTTAAGCCATGCATCTGCTGAGATGGCATCCTCCGTGCCCTCGAAACGACGGGAGTTGTACTTGCAAAACCTGGCTGATGCTCCTGAATCAGTCCTCACTCCTCTTTCCAAAGCCGTCTGCAATCCTTGGTTGAGTAATACATTCTGCTCTTGCAACTGAGCGTGCATGCGCTGCTGGGCCAACATCTGGTGTTGCTGAGTAGCCATCATTCCTCTCATGATCTCCAGAAGGGCTGGTGTGTCCACTTGGGTAGGTGGAACTGTCGGTGGTGGTGGAACATCCGGATACTGCGATCCAGCTGCTGCTTCTACTATCACTTCTTCCTGGGTAGCCTCCTGAGGGGAGACTGGCCCTTGCTGCTGACCAACCTGGTCAGGTTGTCCATGTTGTTGCTGTCCAGCTCTGACAGGTGTGGACGAGGTGCCCCTAAGGAAAGGGACAAGAGAACAATCAAATGACCGGACATGAAGGATCAATGAAGTCAAAGGATATGAGAAGGTCAAGCTAGGATTGAGAACAACGAATTATGAGATCAAGGGGGAACATGTGTGATTGAGACATCCTAAAATAAAAACACCCCACAAGTCTGAAATCAGACCTGCATGGGCCACCACTAAAACCTTGCCCTCGACTTCCTTGTCACGCCCCAGAACCAGAATACTGGAGAGCGGGGGAGTGACTCAGCCAGCTACGTATTACGGGTAGAAGAATACCGTATAATACGATCAATGCTGTCTAACCAGACGAGGGGGTGCATACTACATAAACGTCTTACTATGGTCATTACACATCTATTGTCTCAATCATTCAAACAAGAAACAGAAATATAGAACATGTAAGGTAAAGTAGTAAGGCGTCCCAAACGCTCAGTCAAAATGTTCTTGAGATCTGGCTTTACAAAATACAGCCGGATGATGTAGTAAGTATACACAATTGTTATCAGCTGCAGTCTGACTTAATTACAATTATGTAAAAGTAAGTACAAGACAATCCGACTAACATGTCGGTGCCAAATGGCAAGGTATAAAGTAGATAACAAAACGAGTGGTGAAGTTAAAGAACCCACTCGAGGCCTCCTGCGATCATTCCTCTAGTATTGACCATCCTGGAGGTGGAAGTACGCTGAGTCCTCGGGAACTGGCTCTAAATCTGGCCATGCAAAACCAGAGAGGTTAGACCTCTAATAGCAAGTACCACAAGGGAGCACGACATGAGAACTAAAACCAGTAAGTAAGAGAATATAATAATAGATCTCTGCTTGCTACTAGAACTCACATCACATCAAGATACTTCGAACCAACCTCCCAACCAAACAAGGACAGAAGTTGGCCCGTCATGTCCTGACATTCTGATCATCCCAGTTAGGTAACAGAGTACAGTGCACAAACAAATCATCTTGAACGGCCAATCAACTCCTACGGCTTGCTATTATGAGTCCCAAGTTATCCTGGAATAATGCAATTAGGGATTCCTCAGTTCTTACTATGTGCGAGCAAGGCTAGTCTATCCAGTCGATCAATTGGCCCATGCATGAATTAGACGAGTCCTAGCAGGACGCCCGTCAATATACAATATACAATAATAATAAAAGCAGATACTGTTCCCTGCCCGTGTGGCAGATTTACAGTATCTGTGGGAACCAGCCGGCCCGTCGGGTACTACTCGTCCCAAGGGGGCTGCCATGTAAGAATTCGGGAATCCATTCTCTCCATGCAATCATTATTTTATTTAACTTAATAGTCTCTACGTTGAGTGAAATCCCATGCCGTGGATCATGGTCATTCAAATGAGTACTTTCGTATGGGGTACGATATGCACAACTCTACAACGATACCAGTACGGTTAGGTTGCAGGTCTTACATAGCGTAATGCAACAATCAAATCTATCCACGGTAATCATGCCTTGACCATAAAATACACATGCTTCTTTTGTAGAAAAAAATAACTAAATAAATAAATAAATAAATAGATTGAAGCCTGCATGTGCATGTATGTCAATATTCGGGATCAGCCAGTCGAGTACAATAGTTCATAACATGAACATGTCTCATTCATTTCATTCAATAAGACGACTAGCCAGTCTCTTAGCTCCAATTAGGAACGCATGATTAATTTAGTCAAGATCACAATCATTATCAATGGTGGCAAGGCATGAAAGTCAACTAGCATTCAGTGGGGTTGAGTCTACAACTCTCAGGGTTTAATTCTAGTCAATCCGGGTATCTATAACTCAATTCATGACACATGGTACATCCCACGTAACAATCTATAATTAACAGAAATATCAACATATCATGATTATATCAAGTTTATGCAAAAAGGCGTTAGGATATAAAATGGACGTTAAACATCTAATAAGATATCAATATACAGGGCTATAAAAGATCCAGGCAAGGAAAATGAAACCAAACTGACATGCTGACATAAGACCAAGTCAGCCAAAGGCCATACGCTCAGTGCAAGAGTCATACGCTTAGGTCAGGCTACGCTCAGGAAGGCAGCGTATGGACTCCATACGACTCCTTGACACTCAAGTGAGCGTATGCAAGTCATACGCTCCAAAAAGGCAGCATATGGACTTCATACGACTCCTGACCATTCAAGTCAGCGTATGCAAGTCATACGCTCCAAAAAGGTAGCGTATGAACTCCATACGACTCCTGACCATCCAAGTCAACGTATGCAAGTCATACGCTCCCAAAAGGTAGCGTATGAACTCCATATGACACACGCTTCCAAAAGGTAGCGTATGCAAGACACACGCTTCCTAAAAAGGCAGCGTATGGACTTCATACTGCGCTGCGCTAAAAAGCGCGCACAGCTCAGTGACGCAGCTAAAAAGCTAGCATACACTGCTCACTGTCTTCTCCAAACAGCAAGGACTCCATGGTTGCACCCCAAAGCTTCAAAAGTCCATAACTCTGTCAAAATAAGTCCGAATCCAACTTTCCAAGGGTCAAAATTGGGTAGGATGAACTGCTCTACGACATAGAACCATCAAATCTTGAGAATAAAGGAGTTTGCTAGATCAAAACCCATAGACAACCGAAAATACAATAACTTATATCTACAAGAAATGAACCAATGAAATCAAAAATACTAAGCACTAAACTCTCTTAGAATCATGAGAGGAAGAATATTGAACCATAAAATATGGTCCTCATGTAGAGCAAGATGTACTTGCCTAGTTGGTAGGTGGAGAGAATAATGAAAGGAAGAAGAAGAAGTAATGGTGAAGAAGGAGTGAATGAGGAGAGAGAAGGGAGAGGGTAGCTTTAAGTAGCAAGGGGTGGTAGGTGGGAGTTGGGCCGGGTTCTAATGGGTCGGGTTTAAGGGGCTTATCCAACCAAAAATAAAACTAAAGCAGAGAAGTAAATGCAGGAAATAAAATGCAGAAATAAACTACGGAAAATTGATTGCAGGAAATAAATTAACATAAGAATTAAAGAGCAGATAATTAATTAACAGAAACTTAATTAACATGAATTAAAGGAATTTAAATACAGGGTAATACATGATAAATACTAAAAATAAATACACATGAGTTGTACATGAATAAGACTACGCATTCTGGGAACGGGGAGTGACAGACTTAGTCCGAAGTCGAGGCTTTACCCTCACTAGGTACCTCATATGGTGTCATCCCACTGTAGCATGGAGTACTACGTTCCTTTGTAGTGCTGTGCTACCCGTACTTCTTGTAAAGCACGCCGGACATCCCCCAAGCCATCCTCTCATAGGACTTTGTTCTCTACAACGAACAAACAGTAGACAATAGTAATTTTGGATCCATAACCCCGTAATGTCCTATAATATTGTCCACTGAAAGTGGTTTAAACTACAAGAATACCGATCATTTATGGCACGCGAAATGCGCCGTAAATGAGCTTTTACGGCATACATTGTGGTGCCGTAAAAGCTCATACCGTAAATGAGCCTATTATTTACGGCGCATTTAGAAGGCCATAAATGTAAACATATTAACACCGTAAATATTTTTTTACAGAATCTCGACAACCATATACGGCATATTTTGCGTGTCGTAATTGCTCTTTCATGGCATACATGTACGTGCCGTAATAGATATTTTTTACTGAATTTCGACAACCATTTACGACATCTTTCGTGTGCCGTAATTGCTCTTTCACGGCATACATATGTGCGTCGTAATAGATATTCGCGCTCGGTCAAATACGGCGTATAGATGCACGTCGTAATAGTTATACGCACATGATCAAATATAGCATACATTGTGATGCCGTAAAAGATATTTTTGATAAATTATATTTACCATTTATGACATATGTAGCGTGCTGTAAATAATATTTTATAAATTTTTTATCAAATAATAATAATAATAATAATAATAATAATAATAATTATTATTATTATTATTATTATTATTATTATTATTATTATTTCCATACCAATCCCTATTTATTTAAGCAAGGATATCAATGGTAAACAAAATATATAACATAGCAAACATAAGTTAAAGAAATAGTTGATCACTGGCATATCATAAAAATAATCGGATCCCTATAACTAAGCAAGGATATCCCAATCAAACTACAAAAGTGAAAACGTAATTCAAAAGAACCCAGACATGTGATATCATAAAAATAATCGGATTCAATAGCCAAAATACATTAATAGCAAACAAAAGGCCATGCCAAAGTATATCATACGATATTTACATTATAGCAAACAAAAGGCCATGCCAAAGTATATCATGCCATATTGTTTCATGAACTACAAAAGTATTTTAGTACTGAATAATAAGAACAATACAATATGTCAATACAAATTGAGCTTGTTTCATAATTTGTCCTACTTTGGGTAAAAAATGTAAATTGTCTTGTATGACAAATTTCGGCTCAAATGGTTGCAGAGGTGAAGCTTCAAACACAAAACCCAAATTTTTTTCATTGATTGATAACCTGCACAAACATAAAATGTATTTTAGTTCATTATATCCAATTTGATGTATATATAAACACAACAATAAAATAATATACATAAATGAATGAGTATTATGGGCACAAATTAATATATGCATAAACACAATCATGTATAAGTTTGGGTTCATTATATCTTTCATTTTTCAGTCCCAGTTTCAATCTGTTAAGTTTCCACATATATGCTCTAAAGGAACACTTGAAGTAGATAGGCTTGATTGATTCTTCCAGTGCTCAAAGCTTGTAATGGCTTAGAGGATGCTCAATGATAGTAACATCTATCAAAGGAACGTGCCATCAAAACAATAGAGGATTCTTCCAGTTGCTCATAAAAGATTAATGTGAAAGACCCCAAACTTGTGAAGCATTGTTTCATTGAAGCATAAGAACATGACAATACTTGATTGAAACATATCAATGACTAAAGAAAAAATAACAGATTTTATGCTTGTCAGTATTGCAATCATAATTGAAACAACTCAATGGAAAGAACTAATCATGTATAAGTTTGGGTGTCTGTTATGTAGTATGTACACATGCACCAATAGACAAACTTGAGCCTCAAAATAAAAATTTTAAGTTAGGAAAAGAAACACTAGAGTGACTTTGCCAATTGTTTAAATGTTTAAACATGGACAATGTTGATACACAAGAAGTACCAAATGTCCATAATATTAGTCGACAAATTTCAGTCTTAATATGTTGTTCCATCATCAATAGGCTCATTATTTGTTAACCATTCATATAATATTTCCTGCAAGACAAGCCTAGCAAAGAAGTATTAAGAGACATGAGAAAATTGCGTCATTCTTTATGTTTACTCTGTTTCAAATTTGATTGATCATGAAATAGTTTCTGACTTTCTGAATAATATATTGACATGGAAAACTTTTTATCTGGTTTGTACTGGGAGATCTTTTGTGTGTGATAGGGAGGAGCTGAGAGGAACTAGCTGCCTGGGCTTGAATCCTGGGCAATGATGTGCTTAAGTGCTTTTCCCTCAATATTGGCTGAAGGTAGACTAACATTAAATGGAACTTGTTTATATTTCAGGCAAGCCACAATAAGCCAGTAAATGACTCAATATGAAAATAACTTCAAATGCAATACATATGGAAATAAGCTGTATGTCCGCAAATTTGGTTAGTACTAAAAACTTGTACTTATCTTTCTCTCTTTATGAGCTCTTTCATTGAATATGTCACTCGAGACTTATTAATTTCTCTCAAATATAACCAAATGATAGTATTACACTTTTCTCATCATATTCCTCGTGAAAATTTCACACAATTTTTTGAAACAGGTCTATTCTTAAGAATCTAACTCAAGTGCCTTATCAATCATAATCTTGAAATAATACACAACACAAAGAGAGACGGCAGGTAGTTCATTCCATGTGCCATATTTTTAAATAAATTATTGTGTCAATTTGTCTAATAATACTGTCATGTTCTTATTCCAACGGTACTTCACAATGAGAAAGCTTGGTTTGAAAAAACTGAGAATGGTGTCGTATAGCTAGATACCATGAAGGCACTTGAATGAGGAATTTGGAAAGGGGTAATACCTATTCTAGGAATAAGAATATGAGAGTATCAGAGTGGTATCAGATCATAGAGTTTTTAGAAAGATAACATGTGTGCTAGTGTTTATATTTAGATATGTATACATGTACAAATATATGTTTTGATGTATGGGTATATATACATGAGGCAACAATAGGTAAGAAGGGATTAGAAAGATAAGATGTGTGTGGCAGCAGGCAATCTGGACAGGAATTCTTTGACTAAAGGCAAAGGTGTGGCATGGCTCGGCTGCTGTGGGGACTTGGTTTATCCTTAGCCCTCCCTGCAGAGCTATGGCAGTAGCATGTTTGCCTTTGCATTGGACTCTTGACCATAGGCCTGAGTCCAGTGGGGGCTTGGATTGGCCACAGAGCTTTGTGGTAGCAAGGGGACTTCCCCACTGCTAAAGGCTTTGGTCTTTTGGCCCTTGGCCATTTAGTTTGGGGGTGTATCAGTAAGATACTCTCTATCAGAGGTCTAGATTCAATATTTAGAGTTTTTGAATGCATCATTAAGTTTTGGGGAGTTTGAGAGGAGGTTTTGTTTAGCATTTGTTGTAACTAAGCCAAGTATCAGATTTGGATACCTGAGTATCAGAGATAAAGTGATAGGTAGTGAGCCTCAAGGCCACTTGGCCTGTGGAGGAGGGGTTTTTTTGTAGTTCAGAGATAGGAGTGTGAGACAGGGCATTGGCCAAGGGTCTGCAGGACACCTGTAGGCCATGGGGCTGAGAATATAGTGACAAGTTGTCAAATGAAACAAAATTAACGTTGGCAAGAAGTTCCAGAACACAACTTTGATAAAAAGAAACTATTTTTGATATTCAGAAGGTGTTCTCACCTTAAGTATTTGATCATGTGAAATACTGCCAAGATATTTTCTATCACTTGAAAAAGCTGCAAGCAAATACATGAAAGAAAATAAACATGAAGATACGTTTCAGGGACAAATCAGAATGTCATGTAGAATTGATCATAATAAACATAAAGAAAAGAGGCAGAAAATAATCTAATTTGAGAAAAATGCAGTTTTACCTCAAATAAAGAAGGCTAATCCAATTTGATGTATTTGATAGGCCATGCAATCGTACTTTGTTCAGCACAAGCAAGTTTACCGAACTCAGATATTGGTCGATACAAAACAATCTTATCAATCACATCGCGAACCTAAACTTTTCAACAATCATGGCCTAAAGGAACATGATGGACCAATGCACTTGGATATGTTGATGAAAGACCGAGCCTGAGATTACGAGGATCCGCTGCAAAAGTTGGAAATTTACTATCAATCTTCTTCCATGCAAACGAGTCAACTGGATGACGCATCATGTCGTCCTTACTTGTGTTATTGTAATGCCATGTTAGTTGTTCTGCCTTTTCAGATGATTTAAACATTCTCCTAAATCGAGGTATGATTGGAAAGTATCTCAAGACCTTTACAGGAATTCCTTTACGAACCTTTTTAGTTCGCTTCCATCGTGATTCACCACATTTTGGACACATCTCCATATGTTCGAAATTTTTTCTAAATAAACAACAGTCATTCACACAAGCATGTATCTTCTCATACCCCAAATCAAATGCCTTGAGAAACTTTTTCATGTAGTATAATGAACTTGAAAGTATGTTATCATTTGGTAGAATATCTCGAATGATGTTAAGAAGTTCATCAAAACCAGTATCAGATAGGCTATACCTAGATTTATACTTGTATAACATAACCGTTGCAGACATCTTTGTGATAGTACAACCAGAATATAAAGGAAGTTCTGCCTTCTCCACTAAATCTTTCAAATCAGGCTCTATTTCATCTATAGGCTCCATAACATCATCATCATCGTCAAAAAGTGCATCTTTGTACATGTTATAGGTCTCTGGGAACTCTACATTTCTATCTTCTAATGTATTTGGCTTTTCCCCATGAAAGATCCATGTAGTGTAACGAGGATGCATACCATTTACGATCAAGTGATCATATACAGTATCAAAATTATGGTATTGTAGGTTCATACAATGGCTACAAGGACATTGAGTCTTTTGTAGATCTACCTTACTTGCTTTAACCATATCAACAAATCTCCTTGCACCATCATGATAGGCTTTACAAGTTCTAAAGGAAAAAAAAACATGATAAGCACCAGGAAAAAATTCAAATTTTTTCTTTACAAAGAAACGACAGATAGTATATTCATAAGATTATATAGTTCAGAGATTTAAAAATAACCTTGAAATGTGTAGCCAACTTTTATCCATGATGTCTCTATTTTCCTTGGGAATCCTCCTTATTAACTTTAATATAGAATTCTACAAATATATTTTTCAATATAACAAAAAAATTTAACAATGTATTTACTGTAACAAAAGTAGTGTATATGAAGGATATGGAGAACTAAATCATTCTTATTAACTTTAGTACCTTAAAGGACCGAAATGCTAGAAATCGATTTGTGACCTGATGCCAAACTGCAGAACTGTAAAAAAAAAGAAAAAAAATTAGGTATATATTGTGAGCCGATGACCACAAAATAATTCCATGGAGCAAATAAAAAATAAAAAAGCTAAAAATAAATCGTGTGCCGATTTGAGACCATCATTTTCTTGCTACACAATGTCGGAGACAATAGAAAAAATAAATCAAAGGTTGTGCAGCGACCCCAACTCGACCGAGAATTCGACCGTCTACTGCCAAATCGTGTGCCGATTTGAGAATAACTATAAAGAACAAGAGAAGACTTCCCCAACGTCGGGGACCAAAATAACTCGATCATCCAAATCGACCAAATCAACCCAAATCGACCAATAACTCGATCATCCACTCCCAAATCGTGCCCACTCCAAATTAGTATGTAGATTTGAAAATAAGAAATAACAAGAGAGAGAGAGATGCACAATTTATATCTAAAAATATTGATTAGATACAAAGAGAGATCATCAATCATTTCAAAAATCTGTACCTCTTCTCTGTAGTTCCTCTTCCTCTGATAGGTTTTTTTCCTTCTCCGTCCGCCCTTTTACTTGCCACTTTCTTATGCGAGGGTTTCTTTTATTTTTGTCTTCTGTAGGGTTTCTCGGTTTTGGAGGGGGGAATATGGGCCGAAAACTGAAAGCATGGCGGGACTTTAGGAATAGGTTAGAAATAGGCGGGATTTAATTTGAGGATCAAAACACAATTAACTAATGGTTTTTTCTAAGGGCACTACCCTTTTTGCTAGGGGCTAGCCCAAAAATGTTTCAAAATATTACAAGTTTGCCATCAATTTTTTTTACTTGGGGCTAGCCCAAGCGAAGGTATAAATACCAACTTTTGTTTTCTTTTTCTCTCCCTCTACTCTTTTCTTTTCTCCCTCAACTCTTTTCTTCTCTCCCTCGACTCTAGGTCAAAGAATTTAACCCCAAGTTTTTCCCCAACCTACATTTTTTCCAAATTTTTCTCTCAACTCTAGGTCAAAGAATTTAACCCCAAGTTTTTTCCTGTCTGGCAGTCCCGATCATAGAATAGGACTGCCAGAGAGGTGGAAATCCTTCACATATGTAGGACAGCCAGGGGCCTGATAGTCCTACATATGTTTTTTTGTGATTCTAAAATTTCGACAAAAAGTGCTAAAATGGAGGTCCAAACATCATTTTTTTGCGATTCTAAAATTTCGGAAGGCCGTCTAACGATGAAGCCATTAATCTCAGGCTCCTCAAAAATACGCTCATTTTGCGACAAACCGGACCTCGTTTCGACCTCCCAGTCAAAAGTTATGGCCCTCCAAAGTTTCAACTGACCATAAAATGCAGGAGAATGACCATTCTCCGTGTAAATTAACACGGAGAATGGATATTCTCCGTGTTAATTTACACGGAGAATGGTCATTTCAGTGTTAAAACGCAGGAGAATGACCATTCTCCGTCTTAATTTACACGGAGAATGGCCATTCTTCGTGTAATTTAGCACGGAGAATGGTCATTCTCCGTGTAATTTTCACGGAGAATGGCCATTCTGCGAGTTAATTTACACGGAGAATGACCATTCTCCGTGCTAAATTACACAGAGAATGGCCATTCTCAGTATAAATTAAGACGGAGAATGGTCATTCTCATGCGTTTTAACACTGGAATGGCATTCTCCGTGTTTCTAACACGGAGAATGGCCATTCTCCGTGTAATTTAGCACGGAGAATGGTCATTCCAGTGTTAAAACGCAGAAGAATGACCATTCTCCGTCTTAATTTACACGAAGAATGGCCATTCTCCGTGTTATTTAGCACGGAGAATGGTCATTCTCCGTGTAATTTTCACGGAGAATGGCCATTCTCCGTGTTAATTTACACGGAGAATGGCCATTCTCCGTGCTAAATTACACGGAGAATGGCCATTCTCCGTGTAAATTAAGGCGGAGAATGGTCATTCTCATGCGTTTTAACACTGGAATGGCATTCTCCGTGTTTTTAACACGGAGAATGGACATTCTCCGTCTTAATTTACACGGAAAATGGTCATTCCAGTGTTAAAACGCAGGAGAATGACCATTCTCCGTCTTAATTTACACGGAGAATGGCCATTCTCTGTGTAATTTAGCACGGAGAATGGTCATTCTCCGTGTAATTTTTACGGAGAATGGCCATTCTCTGTGTTAATTTACACAGAGAATGACCATTCTCCGTACTAAATTACACGGAGAATAGCCATTCTCCGTGTAAATTAAGACGGAGAATGGTCATTCTCCTGCGTTTTAATACTGGAATGACCATTTTTCGTGCTAAATTACACGTAGAATATCCATTCTCCGTGCTAAAACACAGGAGAATGGTCATTTATATAACAACAAGTTTTAATTAGGACTGCCAGCACCCTGGCAGTCCTCCTCTTGTGTAGGACTGCCATGGGTGTGACAGTCCTAATTGAAACTCTCTGTGATAGAGAGTTTCAAAACTCTCATCACAGAGACTTACAAATAGGACTGCCACCCTCCTGGCAGTCCTACATTAAATTAGGACTGTCAGGGTGCTGGCAGTCCTAACTCAAACTTGTTGCAGCAAGTTTCAGTCAGGACTGCCAGCACCCTGGCAGTCCTACTTTAGATTCATCCAATAATTCATCACAATAATTAAGATTCATCACAATAATTCATCACAATAATCCAATTACAATAATTCATCCCAAGCAAATAAAAGTGTAAAATGAAAATGAAAGTGAAATGAAGGGTTTGGGGGGTTGGGCTGCCCCCTAGCAAATTTTGGGTGCCCCCTAGCAAATTCTCCACCTTCTTGGGCTACCCCCAAGTAAGTGATGCCCCCAAGCAATTTTGGTAGTGCCCTTAGAAAAAACCTTAACTAATTAATTACTTCTATAAATTATTTTTTCTAACTTCTAACGTTGACTTCATCTTTATATAGACAAAAATATTATTAAATATTTAATTTGTGACATTTATCGTGAATAGTTATAAAAAGGAAAGAGGTTAGCAACATTTAAATGTAAAACGTCATTATCATCAATATTTTGCATCGTTCTCACTAACATTAATATTAAAAATAATATTAACATCTAACACTATAAACCCTACTTTCTAGATATATATGAGACCCTATTACCAAATAACCCTAAATATTTTCATGTCAAAGCTACTAATCGAAAAAGAAATGCTTCAAACTGTTTAAAATTAAATTTAAATTAAATTTATGGACAATTCTATTTTTTGTTTCACTTAATTACCATTTTATTTTATTTTTCAAAATTTAAGTCTCACATTAATTTTTAAAAAAACTTATCGCTATATTAAAAATAATACATATCTAATTATATTTTATTTTTAAAATATGGATTGATAAATTT
Organism: Iris pallida; assembly: GCA_029216955.1. NCBI lineage: Eukaryota > Viridiplantae > Streptophyta > Magnoliopsida > Asparagales > Iridaceae > Iris > Iris pallida. Next base: position 18,352,532 of record JANAVB010023999.1, on the reverse strand, counting down.
TAATCTAGTTTCAATTTAGTTTTAATTTTAGTTTTAATTTAAATCTTAATATTAATATTAAAAATTAACATAAATATATAGATTAAATAAGTTATTCTTAATCTTAACATCCTACCAAAATGGAAAAAAATGGATGTCATAAATAAGTTATTCTTAATCTTAACATCGTGTCAAAATGAGTTATTCTTAATTTTAATCTTAACATCATGCTAAAATGGATGTTGTAAATAAGTAATCAATTACGGCGCACAAAATGCGTGCCGTAAGTACAACAACATTCGTGGCGTGCGTAGGAACGTCGTAAGTGAGTTATCATTCACGGTGCAAGAGCACGCATGCCGTAAATAAGTGAACATTCATGGCAGGCAAAATCGAATGCCGTAATTAAGTTATCATTCACGGCGTAGGAAAATGCGTGCCGTAAATGCGTTTACAATTATGGCGTGCGGGTAAAACACGCCATAAAAAACACAAAATTTGACTCGTTTATGGCGCGCAGAATTGCACGCTGTAAAAGAGTGTCATTTACGGCACGCAGGCAATGCATGCCGTAAAATGTGCGCCGTAAATGATCATTTTTCTTGTAGTGAATTTTGGGTCCATAACCTCGCAATGTCCCATAGGACTACCCACTGACAATTGTTCTGGGTCTATAGTCCCGTAATATCCCAAAGGACTGCCTACTAATCAGTGGTTTTGGGTCTGTAACCCTACAATATCCCAAAGGACTGCCTACTGTACCTGATATTCTTCTAGTCAATGGTCCTTCTTTGAACCAAAAGCTAGATGTCTGGTAGATTTTTTTTGAACCAATCAACATAAAACTTTATGGTAGAATTGCAGAGACACAGTATAAGAGGTTCACCAAGCCCATTTTCTTGCTAGTTTTCGACTGGCTGGCGCTTGAGGCCTTAGTGAACAAATCCATCAGATTCTCCGACTCCTATTATAAGAAAACAGGGTATCTTACAACGGTAAAAAATTATTGCAAAAATAATATAACCCATTGTAAAATCAATTAGCAACAATTATTGGAACCATTGTAAATTCAAGCGTTGCATATTCCTCTTACAACAGTTATAGGAGGTTTTTGCAACGTTTCTATAAATAGTTGCAAATAACATATTATGCAACGGATCTCATGTTAATACGTAACGGTTACATTGCGTTGTCAATAATATATTTGGCAATGATTAACAAACCAATATAAATATTGAGTAATGCACGATGGTTGATAACTGTTGCCTAAAATATTTCATGCAACGGTTAAAAAATGTTGCGGATAATAGAAAATAGTTAATTTTAAGTACTTTTTTATGCCACTGGGGCTCGAACTTTCCTAGATTGCATGCCTCCTCTCTACCACTAGGCTAGAGGCTCATTTTCATGTAAATACTTATATATATAATATATATGTGCTTATATCATTTTCATCAATCGAAGATTTTGGATCGATGTTAAATATTAATTATCAAAAAAAAAATTTAGCGAACAAGGAACCAATTAATACGAGTAATTCTAATGCTTAAATCCCTATCGTGTATAAAAAATTCAAATTGGACATTGAATTTGCAACGGCTATAAACAAGAAATCAATATTTTTGTAATAGTTATTTATTCTTTTGACAATGGTTATCATAAACATTGTTATTTAACAAAAAATTACAACTAGTAGCATAAATCCTTGTACAATTATTACAAATAATAAGCCCACTCACAACATATGGCAAAAATTATCGCACAACTGTTGCTAACAATGAGCCTTTTTATAAGGATTTATGTAATCGTTGCAAAATATTAATAAATTTGTAACAAATACGTAAAACCCTTACATAACCATTGTCTATTCAACTCACTTTGACAATACTTTCATAAAACTGTTGCTTGACCGTTGTAAAAAAAATGTTTAGCAAGCGTTTATGGACCATTGTAAAAAGTGTATTAGGCAATGATTAATCTCTAACCAATACAAATATATTTAATTTAGCAATAGTTATTTCAACCATTATATAACTGTTGCAAATTATAGTTTCAGCAACATCCATATTATAAGCGTTGCGCTAAAACCGTTGCAAAATAGGGTATTTTTTTGTAGTCCGAACACTAACCATTGTAATGATCCATGCTTGATACGCTCATTCAGTGTCCTAGTTGCACAATCCTCTTCTTATCATTAAAGAGATCATCCGATGCCACTACTGCAGTACGATATATTGGCATTACCCGATTTTGCGCACCAACCACAGGAAGGTTGTATCCGATTGTCGTAATACATCGACAACACCCGAATTTGTGTACCAACCACAGAAAGATCCTTTCTGAGCTCACGAAGCCATTCTGCTTTATACCTGATGTAATTCCGCTTCATCCGCTACAACTAACAGAACTCAGATTCCATAGTGAGAGAAAGGTCTGCTTCTTTGACTTTCTCGATATAGCAGCACTACCCATGGATTGCTTCTTCGACTTTCTTGATATAGCAGAACTATCCATATAGAAGATGTAACTTCTTCTCTCTCTCATTTTGAGCACCAACTGGTATCGCTGAAGCCTTCTACCCCTGTGGGGTAACCGCTGTAGTACATCCTTCTGAGTCCCTGATAGATATCTCATTAATCTCTTCATAGCTTTCTAAAGATCAACACTTGGATTGCTCGTGCATCGACTCTTTATGTATGTAGCAAAAGCTATGTCAGGCCTGGTGGTACTTGTAGCCTATATCAAACTTCAGCTGATGCTCGAGAACACCAATTGTTCGACACTTCTCCAGGATCTTGCTTCAACTTTTGATCACACTTTTAAGGAGTATCGATCCCTGAAAGATCCTGATATCCATAGCGTATGAGCAACTTTCCACGTAATGAGCTTGTGACAAAGCAAGCTCAACTTTTGTCTAAATTATTTAAATTCCTAGGATGACATCTGCATCTTCTATGTCCTTCATACTGAATCTGGACGTGAAGAACATCTTTGTTAAAGTGATATATCATTATGTCGTCCACATAGTGACATACGATGACTCCTCTATCATCAGCAAACTTCTTGTAATTATACATAACAGTCTCGCTGACCCAGTAGCCTTTTGACCTAATAACCTAGTCAAACTTTTCGAGCCACAGATTGGAAGTGTACTTCAAGGTGTACATAGAATTCACCAACTTGCAGATCTTGTCCTCGAGACCCTGAATAATAATCTATCTGGCTGTTGTATGTGAATCTCTTCTATCATTTTTTTATCCAAAAATAATGTCTAGACATCCATCTGATGATAGAACGACTTATGAATAGCAGCTACGACCATCGTCATCCTGATAGTTGACATCTTAGTTACTAGAGCATATGTGTCAACCTCATTTATCTCCTATTCTAGAGGAAACCCTCCTGGCAACCAGCCTAGCCTCCACATCATCATTAGTTCCTTCGGCTTTTATCTTCTTCTTCTCGAAGATTTAATAGGTTTAGCTCCTTTAAGCAGATTAACTAACACCCACTTGTAATTGGATGTAATGGAGTCAATCTTATCACTAACTCACTTTCCCTAGAAGATCGCGTCTCTGGTCTTCATTGCCTCATCAGCCAACATATGAGAGGTGATAAAGTCATCTCCTAAGACTTTCGGCCTTCTGACCCGCTTTGCTAACTGCTTAGCGAATACTGGTTTAAGTGTTGTCTTATCAATGACAAACACCTTCTGGACAACTACTTCTTTGGAAGTATTTTGCTTCTTCGATACCAACAATATTCTCTGGAACATCCGCGATAAAAATATTCTTGTCCCTAGCAAACTTGTCTTCAAAGAATTTCGTATCGCGAGACTATATAAAAGGATCTCCGAGCGTAGCTTTCAACAGCTTATCCAGAAATACGGTCTTCTTGGTCTTCGTCCCTGGCTTCTGAATCTTGATATCCAGAAGTTTCACGAACACCAAACACCCCCACACTTGAATGATATTCAAGTCAGCTAATCGTGAACCAGTATTTATGAGAAGCAATGACAGATGTGGCAAATAGTACTTTACTTGAAAATAAAAGTAGTCGTAAGAACAATATATCCTCAGAAGTGTATTGGAAGACCAGCAATAAAGATATCATCATATCTGACAGTGCACTGATCTTTCTCTTTGAAACTCCATTGGATGAGAGATACTATGGAGCAGTCATTTCATAGCCAATTCCATGTTCACAGCAGAACGATGCGAATACAAGAAAACGATACTCTCCGTCTCAACCACTTTTGAGTCTCTTGAGTTGTCGATCGACTAGACGTTCAGCTTTAGTCCTAAAGTCCCTGAACTTCTTGAATATTTCCTCCTTCGAGAAATACTTCAACCCAGCCTCATTAGAGAATTGTTAAAATTCATAGATATATGAGTGTACCAACTCCAAATGATCTATACTTTGTTTCAATTGCCTGAGCAGTTTTCTGACAGTCTTTGTCGCTACACATATTTTATATCCCTCCACCTCCTTACCCCCACTTTCTAGAGATAAGATTTAGACTGGACATCTTGAATCTGCTATTACATAGCACATGTCCTAGTCCATTCGTCATAACTCAATTATGAAACTGCATCATTAAGAGAAGTCTGAACATTCGCTTGATACTGAACATCTTTCTAAAGCATGTTCGTGGCCAAGAATCCAACATCTTGCCAGCATGAATGTACATCTTTAAGTCTGTACCAAACAACAGACTTCCAGAGATCAGGTCCTCAGAAATAACTGGTATGTGCTACACGTACACTAGCGTTAGCAACTTTTCGAAAGTCAAAGACTATGATTCTGGTTCCCAGTTCTTCTGCTAGCAATATGTCTGCCATCGAGACATTCATCATATCTAGGCTCATCCAAGGTGAATAGCTCCTTGCACGAGTGGCTAGATGCACCAGTGTCTACCTACTAGTCAACTACCATATTAGATGGCTCAACCTGTGCATACCAAGTTTAGCTTTACCTTGCTATTTTAGTTTTGTATTTCTCCTTCAAGTGACCCTTCAAGCCACAGCCGTAACTAACCCCACCAAGATAAAACTATCTTCATGTAGGATTATTACATCCTTGGAGAATATTTGTGCTTTATACAGTCAAAACCATGCGCATATTGGAAAAAAACCTATGCACCAATCCATGCGCATCATCCAGGCTGTCCCATGCACCTCATCCGAGTGGACCCATAAGCAACCATATGCAAAGCCCTACGAGCATATACAGATAGCACATCTGCAGTCATGTATAAACTCTACCATGCACATATGCAGTCATGCGCTGAGATCACCATGCACTGTCGTGCTCTTAGTTGGAGCATAACCCATATACCATACGGAGCAGAATCCATGCACACACATACGCATGATCTTCTACTCATTTGTCTTGATATGCTTCTTGAGAGACTTCTTGTCCGCTCTAGCACAGGTTGTAATCTCCATGCACTATCGAAAAATTTGATGTGCCATGTAATGTGCATCCTCCTCCTTGGATAGTTAGTCCCAACACTCATCCAACCATTTGACAAAGAACTTTTTCTCATTCAAATGTTGGAAGTGTTGTGCCTCAACCTTCTCAAGTTTTTTAAAGGTTGGATCGAGAAGGATTGTATGGTAGTGTCACGCCCGAGAACCAGAATACTGGAGAGCGGGGGCAGACATAGCCAGCTACGTATATAAAATGGATTTCATCTTGCTATACTGTCACGGCTGTCTAGATACATGAGGGTTTACTACAAGCCAACAGTCTCTTAAGGTCATGAACAAGCCTAGTGTCTCAATCACAAGCAAATAAGTAAATGTTACAAGATGTATGATCATTAAATATACAATAATAAGGCGTCCCGAATATTACATATTCAGCTGATCATGAAGCTAGTCGTTACAAATGTTAGGACTAGCAAGAGTTTAGTCATACATGATCAACCCTAGGATTTGTTAATCATGTTACAACCCGTAGGCAGACAGTAAGTAAGTGCAATCGAGCTAAACAGGTGCTCGTCGGCTAAACGCCTCAAAAGAATATTTTTACAATAGAGTAAGAGAGCCAAAAATAATCCACTCGTTGCCAGGGTTCCGTCTAGTGGCCACCATCTAGCTGGAAGGTCGGTAGATCCTCTAGAGCTGATCCGAAATCTGGCCACACAAAACCAGCTGGGTCAGACCCCAGAAAGAGTAAGTGCCACAAAGGAGGCTTCACTTAGGAACTAAAACCAGCAATCAGCACAAGAGTATAAATAAAGTAAGAACTGGAAATAAAGAAAATACATCAGGATGATATACGACGAGATAACCATGGAACTATTTAGATAGCCAGGTTACAACCCGTAAACTAAACAAGGACCGGGGTTGTAACCCTTCGTCTGAACAGAACTTGGAATTCTCACCATTTATCGGTAAAATAAATACAAGCATTCTGGTCATGCAGTAATCAGGATCAGGGCAAGACTAGGCTGGTTAGACTCCATCCAATCATTTCACGGCCAAGCAAGAATTATGGCTTGATACTTTAACTAACTAGGGTTGTCATAAGCCTAATTACTAACAAGATGCAGCGAGATTATTCTACAGCCACAAGCCCTGCAGACCATCCAGGTTACCCGGGTTGAAAGATTAGGGTTGAATTCAGGTGGGTACATCGTGCAGGAAACACATGTACCCTTAGGTAGCTTGAAGGGTGCAACACATGACAGTGTGCTAGAAATGTGCCCTACTCGACGGCAGGCTACAGATCCTAAGGCGTGCCCAGGTAACGGGATTGCCTGTAGCTGGGAGATCTCTTTATGACTAATGTATTAATCTAGTTATTTAGCCTTAGTCCATTTCAGTAGGTACTCCTGACCGTGGTACTCAGGAGTCCCCTCCTAGACATGATGCAAGACAGGACTGGATTATTTGTACAAGCACAATCGTCTACGGTGTCCAGATTAATTATACAGGTCATGTCATGTCAGGTAGCCGTCGCAACAGCTTATCAAGATATATCATGTCAGGTTTAATATGTCCAGTTTACTGGTCAGGAGTGCGCCGCGACGGGCCACTATCAGGTCATGTCAGGTTAGTCATGCCAGGAGTGCACCACTACGGGTCACTGTCATGTCAGGCTCAATTATCATGTCCAAACATATCAAGTAAATTCGTGATTATCAAGTTCATGACAAAAGGCGTAAGGATATAAAATGGACGTAAAATATCTAATAAAATACCAATACACAGGCTATAGGAGAGCCATGCGGCTAAGGCATATGCGGCCAGGAATGATCTCATGCGGCTGGAAGAGAACAGCCCATGCGGCTGAATAGGGTCAGGCGCATGCGGCTAAAAGGGAAGGGCTTATGCGATCAAAGGGGTATCAGTCATATGCGGCTCGGAGATCCACTCAGTCATGCGGCTGATAAAGGCAAGACATATGCGGCCAGGAGGATAGGGAACTCATGCGGCTGGCGGGGGATGGGTCCATGCGACTGGCTGACCAATCAAGTACATGCGGCCGGGGAGAAGCAACCCATGCGGCTGCGGGGAGCAATGACTATACGGTCAAGGGAATCAAACCCATGCGGCTGGGAGACTGCGGTCTATGCGGCTCGCGAGCATTGAGTTCATGCGGCTCAGGGTTGCTGGAAATCCATGCGGCCAGGAAGGACTGGGCCTCAGTCATGCGGCTGAGAAAGAATACTTGCCGCATGAACTTGTCATGCGGTCAAGTCAAGGCAATAGCGCATGCGGTTGGAACTGACTTGCCGCATGAATGTTCATGCGGTCAAGTGCTACCATGCGGCTCGGGACTGTGCTTCTTCTCCAAATTTTCGAGAAGAAGTACACCATAAGCCATGGCTTCTAAGCTGCATAACTCTATCATCCGGAGCCCAAATCCGAACTTCCATAGGTCAAAATGGGATAGAACGAAATTCTCTACAGCATGGAACCATCAAAACTCGAAAACAACAAGAATAGGTAGATCAAAACCCAAAAAATCTAAAAATAATATAAATATAAATCTACAAGAATCTAGCCATGGAAGTGAAAATGCCAAGTTCTAAAGTAAGTTAGAATGCTGTAAGGAAGAGAATGAAGCAATAAAATTTGAGTTCCTCTATGAAGCAAGTTGCACTTGCCTAGACCTCTTTCTCCCTCTCTCTGGTAGGTGCAGGAGTTAATGGAGGAAAGAAGGAGAGTAATGAAGAGAGAGAAGGAAGTGGGGTTAATAAATGGTAGTGGTGGTGGTAGGTAGGGGGTTCACTCCTTTGGTTCATAATGAACCAATAGCAATCCCAAACCGAACCAAGCCAACCCGAACCAAGAATAACCAAGCCAAACCAAACCAAGGAGATATGCAAATACAAGATAAATACGTATACGTATTCCAAATATGTAATACGAACAACAGGCATTACAGGTAGTTCTCCATCTAATCCGGATCTTGCTTTGAGATTATTATTCCCAAAACAGACCTAGATGGAAGAACAATCAGAATTTAAGAGATCACTTGCAAATAAATTTGCTCTCTATTCTGATAAAGCAACTGTCAGACGCAAGGATCTTCTTGCAAATGAATTTACTTTCTGTTATGTCTATATAGGATTTCGGAGAATACTTGCAAATGAATTTGCTCTCCTAACTTCCTTAAGTTGGGACTTCGAAGATTCCTGCAAACATGTTTGCTCTCCAGAAGTACCTGAACTGAGTTTCAGCACTTTGGAAATTTCTGCGAACGAGTTCGCTCTCGAAAAGTTCCTAAACTGAGTTTTATGATTTTGGAGATTAAGGCAAACAAGTTTGCTCTCCAAAATATTATGCAGTCCACCAAGAAGAAGAAGAAGAAAAAAAAGAAAGAGGAGATTTCAATAACGTCCCTGTCGGGGTGATGAGAATCATCATTGCTCAAAGTAAGATTCGTCTTTATGCGATCCGCTTCCAGGAACCAACAAGTTCACAAAGAACTTATGGAACGCTCGTTAGTCAATATTTTGTGACTCGAACGGGCTCCTGGACTCAATGGGCTCCCGTTGCTTTCTACTTTGGTGCCTCTTACAAATGAGGCCACGGGGCCCTATATATAGAGTGGAGTGAGACTTCATATTTTCTCCTATCCGATGTGGGACTAAAATACCAATACTCAAAAATAGAGTTTGATATTTTAGATCATCCCACAATCAGCATAATCGCGTGTCAGTCCATGTCTACCCTCCGAACATGCCCGTACATGCACAAGGCATCCTGGAGTCTATATACGAGTCCGAGTCCGAACGACAAAAAGCAATTACTTCCTTGTTGGAGTTAATCCTTTTTTCTTGTAGGTGAATACCCCCACATGGCACCCACATGTACTCCACCACACTCCATGTGCACACCTCAATACATGCATAGCAATAAATTGAGATACTCATTTAGTGGTGTAACCATTGTGGGACTATTTTATACTAGTCCAAAGACAAAAACACCAACATATTCCAATAGCTCTCTTGGATCCAAAACTTCATGGAAGCCATGCCAATCCATCTAGAGAGAACAAATCTTCCGACACAAGCATCAGCACCGGTCCTGAACTCATGGAGATCCATGATAAGCTTTCGAAATGGTTTCCCAAACATTTAAAAAAATAATGTTGACAATAAGAATTGAACGAAGGACCTCCTATATACAAGTTTAACATAATAACCACTACAATACAACAACTTTATGTTAAGAATGTCCAAGGTACATATTAGTTCTATTTTAGATATAAGATTAATAATATATTTATGTATGATTATTTTTTTATGGCCCGTATGGTTCGTGTACCCTGGACGGTCGCCTTGGATGTCCTGGGCCAAGATTGGCCCTGCAAGTAGGGCTGAGCAATGGTTCGGTTCGGTCCAAACCGAATCGCTCACATGAAAATCGAATAAATCGTTAACCGAAATTAGCAAAAACGAGAACCGAACTGTATTATAAAAAATTGATTCGAACTGAACCAACTTCGATCGGTTCAATTTTTGGTCAGTTCGGTTCAATGACCCTGGTGGGCCGGGTCTTCCAAAACCAAATTCGATACATAAATAACAGTAAAAGTACAACAAAATAATATTAAAAAAATTATTTACAACATTTTCAAAATACTGGAGCAGTTGTAAATCATCCAAAAATATCAAATTACATTATTACACCAGCATACAATGTTTATTTCAAAATTTTGATATTACACATCAATTTACAATAAAGCCGCCATTGTCCAAATTACATATCAATTAACAACCAACCATTGTCTAAAGTTGAATAACCAAAAGAAACAAAATTCTTGCCTTGTCCAAATTCTTCTTGGTGGAAATTCCAACTTCCAGTGCAACCTAATCTATCAAAAAACAAGAAGTAAAATTTATTTACCATAAGACAAAAAAGAAAATAAAATGGAAGTGATTTATCAGACTTCAAGAATGGCACCATGTATCATACTTCAAATTTGTCATGAAGCTTTTCTTTTCAGTAATCATCTAAGAAATATTGGAGCAATGCACACCCATATCAGTTTAGAAGGCAATTAATAAAGAAACTAAACCTAGTTGCCTAAGTATCAAATGCCACCAACTTTGGCTATTGGCACGGTTAAGACTCAAGACTGCATCACATAATCACTAAAAAAGAGGAACAAAAAAGGTTCAGAATAGTTATTTATGCATCACTAATGATGCAGTGGACGCCTCGCCAATGGCTACAATAAATGCCTCGCCAATGGCTGTAGTAAAAGCAAAATCATCATCGCCAAATCTTATCAAAAAATTAGTAACATTTTAGAATACTAAACGAATCATCATCTCACCAATGCTTGCAACAAGTGCTCCCCACTGACTGCATCGAGTGCCTCGCCACTGGCCATATCGAGTGCCTTTCTACTGCACAACATAATTGTTATGACCCGCACCCACTTTTTGGGATACGAGTACGTAGCCAAGTCTAGCCTATGCCGCAACAACGGTAGAAAGTATGCTGTCTAGACCTCAATGTCAATCTCAATAAAATAATTCATATCTAATTGCTCATTTAACTATTTTATTTATAAATCTAATAATACATAAAAGTGACATTCGGGAACAAATCTGCTAAATGTTTAAATAAAAGAACTATTTAATCAATAATCTACGGTCGGCCTCCAAGGTCTATATCTCCTCCATATAGTCCATAGTGTAAAACTAGTAAGCATGCCAAGTCACCTGCAACGATCCAGTCAGAAAAGAAGCAATGTATAACCATATTGCATTTATGCAACTTAACAAAATAAAGCTAGACAATAGAGATTGTAACGCCCCAGTACCAAAATATGTAGGATTAGGTGATCGTATATATGCCAGCTACGTATCGTGAGGACTCCAGCCCAGCTCGAGTACATATAAGCTATTTTGTTGTTCTAAATCAACTACATCTCAATCTACTGAATACTGGTAACAATGTCTAATTAAGTGCGCTAAGGCTGATCAGACTGTATACACTGATTCTAGAATAGATAAATGTATTAGAGTGGATCTCCAATAAGACTTATATCATGAACAAGCTAGAATAAAAAATAAATCTTATAAAAGACTAGGCTATAATAAAAACTATCAAATACTGGACAAAATATAAATAAGGAAGAGAATAATAATAACAACAATTAAAAATACATGAAGTCTTAGTGTAGCGACCATCATCTACAATGTATCATACCTTCATCTAATACATGGAGAGATAACCAGGTCCTTAGAGGACTAGAAAGACACATAATATACATGCGTACAGTACAGTAATAACATGCATAAAAAGACAAGAATAACAAGTACAAAAAAATTACATATAGAAGAACTCTATAGATGGTGGCATGTCATGAGAATATAATATTAATCATGGCTATAGGTACATATGATAATACTATAGCCCGGCGAGGCACTAACAGTCCTATAACAGGTTCTATACTATAGCCCGGCGAGGCACTAACAATAGAGTGGTATAGTTACACCTAATAAAACACTCTCACCTAAGGTATTAGGAAGTCAAGTTGTCGAGGCATGTCCAAGAAGACGGGTCAAGACATATCAAGTAAATATGATACATGACAATAAATAGTAGCAAGATCTATACAAGAAAAATAATGATAACTAGAATAAGATAATAACTCACGTGCACGTATACTGAGAATGACAATGATAATAAGAAGTAACAGTAAATTGAATGAGACAAGAAAGCATGTAATTAAATCAGAAAGAAAGTACAACAGATATAACAAGTGCATGTAAATACTGTAAAGTTCGACAAGGTATACTTGCCTGGTGTAGAATCGGCACGTCCAAAAAGCAACTCGTCAATCAATGAGCCACAAAAGTTGAACTTTCGCACATGCTCCGGATGTTGAAACATACATCACCAACATGTTTGGCATAAGAAGAATGTCTAAGTTTGACTACCCAAGTCCAATTCTGGATACAAGAATAAAACGATAATTTTGGGTCAAATAGTATCTGCCGTTGGACCAATTTTGTACCAAAAAGCGTGCCATAACCTATGGTCTCTAAATTCGATAAATTATATACTATGAGTTCAATTTTTTGATGAACCCAAGGTATGTCCAGATTTGGATTTCGGTGTACACAAAATCGTCTTCAGTCGGATCGTAGTAGGCTTGCCAAAATAGCGTTCGATCGACCTTCTCAGAATTGGACAAACTTGGCTCACATGACCAAAAATGATATGAGTCCAGTGGCAAAAGTTTCATCGTGAGGTGAAAAGAATGTGCACAAGTAATTAGGATTTTTGCCAAAAGGGTCGATACTATGTACATCGACCGATACGCCTCGAATTCGTCCCGCACATGCAACCAATTCGAGTTTTTCAAAGCCCCCACGTCTGCAACATCCGTACACCTTTCTATGCTCACGGGTATGACCAAGTTGCCCGAATTTTTGGGACAGATCCCGTATCAGAAATTTTTAGAGTTTTGAAAACAAAATTCCTAAGTTTTTTTGATTTCTGAAAACAGATAACTCACCCTATATTTGATGAAAACAGAAACTACAAGAAGATTTTCAGTCTCGGTTAGGTTGTCTACAATGCTGTTCAGGTGGTTTGCCAAGATTTACGATATCTGGTTGCAAATCGGCTTCCAACTTGGGGTTTCAGGATAATTCTAAATCCAGAAAAATTAAGGTTTTTCTCGATTTAGAACTCAATTTTCGTCACACGTAATAAGAATAAACAAACTACTTGAAGGAAATCCGAGAGGGTTAGGTTGTCTACAAACCAGGGGAAATGGCACGCAAAATGAGTAAAAAGGTGAAAAAATAATGTGCGAAGTGTGTTGATCGCTGCAACCGATTGTGCATGCTGTTACTTCAGTGGCCTTTGCTGCTGTCGTCGGCGACTCTGGCTGTCCCCGAAGGCTAAGGCGGTGCACAGATGTCGTGCGGTGGCACGGGGCAACGGGGGTCGTGAGGGTGGCACTGGGGTGTGAGTAGGGTTAGGGT
>JANAVB010023999.1:18266824-18274662 GCA_029216955.1 Iris pallida | reverse complement strand
CACTGACCGGAATTATCAGTGAGCCTTCTTCAGATTTTAACAACTGTGGAGGAGTAATACGCCCTTTTACAGGAATAATAAAGGTGTCAACTTGGATGTCTCATCTTCATTATCCATAGCTTGCAAAGACTTTCGAGTATTCATCTTTGTACATGCGAGCGTCATTGAAATAAGCTTCGACTCCTTTGAATGGGGTAAAGATCTGCCACTCTTTTTGAACCTCTCCATTATCATCAACATATTTGAAGCACTGATGAAGAGTTGAAGGAACAATATTATGTTCATGCAAGAAAGGTCTCCCCAATAGAGCATTGTAGAGCAACCATGATTGTCGATGATGTAAAAAACCTTAGTACGAGATCGCCTATTTGAAATTTAAGGCGAATCTTGCCTAAAGGCTCACTTTTTCCTTGATTGAATCCCAAGAGGTAGTGATAGTGCTGGAAATACTATGCACAGTATCTCAATGCATCTAACATAGCCTTTGGCATAATACTGAGAGCGGATCCTGGATCAATCAGTAAACGATCAACCTTCATAGATCAATATATCCTGTATGATATAAAGGACGATCATGTCGATTATCCTCTAGCAGCATATCGTCCTGCGTAAAGATAATGTTTGGAATAAATTCCAATCTTTATGGCAGTGAGAGACAGGTTCTGTTTCTAACTTCTTGAGGAGAGTTAAGCAAGTTCTGCTTGTAACAGTGCTTCACTCAAAGTTTCTCGAGTCTCTTTAGAGAGACGTTAGAGTTCGAAGATTGGCAATTTAGCTGGGTGTATTGGCTAGTTGAGCCAATATATCAAAATAAGGCTTTTCAAGTCATGTAGGGGATGATTTCTTCAATGGTTTGTCGAAGCGGACTTGTTGTTTGCCCTTGTCAGCTGTTGTTGGTCTAGAAGGAACTGTCTCAACAGGACATTTAAAGGCTCTTCAGTAGAGACGGAGTTGAAGCTGTAACCGGAGGAACTTCAGAGTTTCTTCAAGAACTTCAGCATAATCTTTCAGATATACTTTTCCTGACCGAGTTCCAGCATGAACTTCAACTTCAGATTCTGTTCAAGGTCTATGGAAACCATGCTGCAATTCTTTATTTTGCTCTTGGTCTTTTATGTTTGATGAGAGCTTCATTCCAGAAACCAGGCCAACACGAGATTGATTATGTCTCATGGTAATGGCCAAAGGTGCTCGGAGTCCTTCGCCTGAGTTCAGCCCAGGAGCAGTGGCTAGATCATAGCCCATATTTGCCATTAATTTACGAGATTGTGAACTATATAGATGGAATGCAGCTTGTACTTATCTTCAAATTGAGATACAGATTTTATTTCCGTAGGGAGCGCGAATTTCCTGCTGAGATGAAAGTAGAAGTTAGATAAAAATTGGGTGTGAAACTAGAAGTCACATTGCATGACTTAGTCTTCCCGAGCTTCTTTTTAGACGAGGAAGTCTTCCGAGGAGAAGAGGAAGACGTTTCAAACTCCATCATTAAATCCGGTGAATCCACATGATCTCTCCCTTCTTAGTTGTGACAGGAACAAGTCCGTCATTCTGTGCTGGTGGGATGTTTATAACTTCGAGAGTTGCTTTGGGGATAGGAACAATCCCACTTTCCACCATTAAGGGAGGGAAGTCACCGAACTGCATTGAAATACATTTGCTGTGACTGTTTTGTCTTTGGGTGTTAATGTCACAGCTCCTGATTTAATCATCTCTTGAATCTTCCCTTTTAATACATAGCAAGACCGGATTGTATGACCCAGCATTCTATGATATGGATAGTATTTTGGATGATCTGTCTTATTGGCTTCATCAGGCTTTTTAATTTCTGGCAATTGTATTTTATTACCTTTGAGCAAGCATTCAAAGATACCCTGAACATCGTCATCATCGAAAGAATATTCTTCTTTCGGCCGAGGAGATCTCTGTTGTTGATTTGTTGGAGCTGAAGTAGCTTGGGTAGTCTTTACTTCTTGACTACTGCTTTGGAGATTGACTTCAAGAGCTTCTTTCTCTTTGCGATTGTTGGGTCGAGTACTATTGCTAGCACTCTGATTTGATTCTTTGGGAGCCATTTGTACCCCAGACCTTTGAAGGTCTCAGCACTGACTTCGGCAGCTTTGGCACTGACGATGAATGAAGGCCAATCTTGGAACTGAGTGGACCCTGTCCACATGCTGATAATTGGTAAAAGGTTCGACTTGCAAGTGTCGATCGTAACAGCATCGGGAGTTCCAAGAGGCATTTTGAGGGCTTCTCTTCTGAATCTCTCAATGAATTCCTCAGTGGTCTCATTATTCTTCTGTTTGATTCTTATGAGGGCCGACATGGTCATATCATTGAGCCCTTCATAGAATCGTTCAAGGAACATTTGTTTAAAACCGGCAAATGAAGTAATACACCCATCAGGGAGACTTCTATACCATTCATAAGCCGTTCCTTTGAGACATCCAATGAACACCCGAGTAAGGAGGGCGTCACTTGGTTGCAATTGATCAGTCATTACTTCAAAGTGATTAATGAACTGACTTGGGGAAGTAGTCCCATCAAAGAAGAAGATAGTCGGAGGCTTGTATTTAGGAGGATATGATACTTGCTTCCACTCTATCGGGTAAGGTTGCTTGATACCTAACCTTTGTAAACCATCCTTCTGTTTGAATGCCTCAAACTGAGTTTTGAGATTCTTTAACTCTTCTGTAACAATTCCAGAGGATTGTGGAGTTGTGACTTGTTGAGTGTAATTGGGAGGAGGGACTGCAGCATATGTACTACCCCCAGCTCCAGAGTGACTTAGGGTGGTTTGTACAGGAACATTAGATTATACCCCCGGAATAGTAGAGGGTTCGGGGTTTGGAACAACAGGGGTATTCAATACCACTGGTGGTGCTGTCTGTTGTTGAGCCTGCATTAGAGTGTGCATAGCACTCAATGTATCTGCCATAGCTCGCAATTGTTGTTCTAAAGAAGAAATCCTCTGTTCATGAGCCTCATTGCTAGTCGAAGGTTCATGATCACCTTCTGCCATGTAAGTGGTAATCATTCGAGGGATAGACGATGAAACAGTTTGCTCTGAATCATCGCTGTAAGAATCAGTATCTTTCCCGGGACTGTTTACAGGAGTTAATGCCGAAAAGTTGGACTCTCCAAGGAAATCTTCCGTGATCTCCGGATTATTACCTGGATGAGAAGAAGAAGAGATTCTGGCCAAGGCTCCGGTCCTGGATCGGGTGCCAAGATAAACACCATCTTCAGAATCTGATATAGCGTCAGACCGGATTCTACCCCCAATATTTCTGGAGGTCATGTTGACAAAAGCATAAGAGGTTCATCTTCATCTGATGTTGGTTCATATTGGATCCGTTCGAAAACAGACCGTCTTTTCGGTGAACAACAACATTGGATGACAACCCGAGGTTGGAAGTCACAACCATGCTTTTCATGGCGAATATGGACAATGTCATAGCCAGATGGAGTGTCGATTCTCCGTTTGTTTTGTAAATATTCCCGGAGATCTGTAGGGATAGATTGGGAAGTACTGGAAGATAGTTTCTGTGTAGAAACTTGTCTTTTGTTCTTCTGTCTTCTTGGTTCTTGAGTGTATAGAGACCGATTAATTTGAGCCACATAGTTCCTGGTATATTCAATATCAGGGTCTAGTACACTTGTCTCAATTTGATAAGACTTTTTAATACCAGAAGCATAACTGTGGTGATTTTGATTAAGCTTGTTACGAAGATCCGTGGGAGATATGACTTTGGTATCAGTCTTGGATACTTGTAACTTGCCTTTCTCAGATCGAGAAATTTTGAGAGAAGGGAGATGAGTATTATTCCGACTAGGAGTCGGTAATAATCCATCTTTAGAGGAATTAGCCAAAAGGCGTTTTCCTTTGTTTGAGCTAGTAAAAGTACTAGTCAATTAACTCCAGAGGTAAAGACCTCAGAAGTAGAGGAATCGACTAAAGAGCCTTTCTCCTTGGTTGGCACAAGATGCGCAAGTTGTGGGGGAATCATTTGTAGGTTCTGTGAAAGAGAACCCCCAGTCTGATTTTGAGAATCAGTCAAAGGACTGTATCTGTCAGCATATGCCGACTTCTTGTTAGCATATGCTGGCTTTTGCTTAGCGTACGCTGCCTTCTTGTTGGCATACGCTAGTCTTTGCTCAGTGTACGCTGCCTTCATCGTATGCTGCCCTCTGACTGCTGTACGCACAGAGTCATCAATGGCTAAAGAGCCGACTGCTGTCGTAAGAGCAGAAGGAGAAGGGACTTTGACATGTCCAAAGATGGTTTTCCTTGGACACACTGACTTGGTTAAAGAACCAATTTTATCAGCGTGACTAGGGGAAACCATTGTTGCTGTGTTCAGGGAAGCAGAAGTGTGCTTTGTTGAAGTTGAAGATGTGTTCTTGTCAACGTGAGAAGTGACAGAAACATCTCGGGCTGTCGAAGAAGACTTGGGGACATAGACAGAACGTTCCGTCTTCTTGGCAGCAGGAAGAGCGGAGGAAGCAGTTCGGCCCTCCTTCGCCTTGAGCATTTCTTCGTAAGCAGATTGGTCGAATTGTACGACCATCGTCTTCTTCGTCGAGCCGATCGACGAAGTATCTCATTGAGTTGTTACTATCTCGTTGGAGGAGACAGCTTTCCCCAGCAGAGTCGCCAATTTGTTTTCCATAAATAAATTCACTTTATTTATTTTGTATCTGAGAAAATTACAACTGTAGGAATCTAATCTAGAAGACGATTACTTTATCCCTTGGACGATACGATGAAGAAAACTCGAACTTCGAAGAACTTGGACAGCAACTGGGCAATCTCTCTATTCTCTCTGAAAAATGACCTGTCGTCTCTGATGAAGATGAAGAAACTCTTTTTTATAGAGTTCAGGATAACTGTCCTTAAGCATACGCTCAGGTAGTTACTTGACGTGTGCATAACTGCAGGGACGCGTGGCGAATTCTGATAGAGACACATTAGCGTGCGGTTGAAAGTAGTGGAGCATGTTCAGGAGAGATTGATGGCCTGGATGCCACATTGCATAACTTCTGAATAAATGGGTAACTGAGTACAGGACACGTGAGAACGTGTGTTGACTGTACGTTAAAAATCATCCTGGATACAACTGCTGTAGAGTCATACGCCAGCTTTTGAAGAGGAGTCATACGCTGATTTGGACAGCGTAGTGCCATGGGAAATTCATACGCTCACTTTATGGGCAAGGAGTCGTATGGAGATCATACGCTCGCTTGGTTAGCAAGGAATCATGTGAGGTCCATACGCTCACTTGGCTGGGTGAAGAAGGAGTCATGTGAGGTCGATACGCTCACTGGAGAAGTGGCTACGTGGCTATCATCAATCTTCTTTGGTACACCATATCTTTCCATAACTGACAAAATCTTCTCGAGCGTCGTGACTGCGGATTTGACGGCTGACAGACTGTCAAAACTGACAGTAATGATGGCTTTTGTATTTATGAAGGCTGCTGAGTTGTCCTCGTAAAAGACAAAACCGACTCTTCGAAAACCTATACGACGGTTACTTTTCTCGTGACAGCTGTCTTTGTACGAAAGATGAAGTGTCAGATTCATTCCTCATTTAAACATATGCTGTGCTGTCACTTCAGTAAATAATAAAATATTTACTGAGCGTATGGCTTTTGAATGAGCGTACAACTCTGAACTGAGCGTATGGCTTCAACTGACATCTGTCTTTAAGCGTATGGATGAAAATGACAGCGTGTCATAATTTTCCACATCCTACAGTTGCAATGCCCCCAAAAGAAATTACAGAAGATTTGTTCGATAGAGGAGAGAACCTTTTTGGGCGAGGAGCATGCTGCCAGAGTGTGGATAGGGATGGAGGTGAGCACGTGGTTGATGAGGATCATCTTGCCGCCTGGGGATAGGGTTGTATTGTGCCATCCTTCAAGTTTCCTCCTGATTCTAGTGGTCAAATTTTCAAAGATGCCAGAGTTGGACTTCCCTTACACAAGAGGACAACCGAGATAGTTGAACGGAGGATGGTTAACAGAAAAGGATGTTAAGTTGGAGAGGTTACTGGCGTGATTTCTCCTGATGTTATGGTGTGCGTAGATGACGCTCTTGGAGGGATTGATCTTCTGGCCAGAGCACCTGGAGTACCTCTGCAGGGTGTTGTGGACCACCTCTACCGCTCCTTCGTCCCCGGAAGAGAAGATGAGTAGATCGTCGGCGAAGGCCAGATGGGTGATGACAGGGCATCCGCTGGATGTGTGATAGTACTGGAAGTGCAGGATATTTACCATGTTGTTAAGGTTCCTGCTCAGGGCGTCAGCTGTAATGATGAAGATAGTGGAGGATAGAGGGTCGCCATGTCTAGATCTTCATACGATGTTGAGGAGTTGCTAATAGATCTCCATACGATGTTGGTCCAGTTCTCTGAGAATTCGAAGGCCCTGAATACCCAGATCATGAATTGCCAATCCAGTCTGTCGTAAGCTTTTTTCATGTCAATTTTGACGGCGATGTTGCCACCTCTCACCGGGAATTTCATGCAAGTGATGAGTTCATGGGCCAGCATAATATTATCGTGGATGTTTCTTCCACGAACAAACCCGCTTTGCTCCTCGGATATGATCTTGGGGAGAAGCCCAGCCATCCTGTTTGCAATGATCTTGGAGATGATCTTGTTGGTGAAGTTGCAGAGACTGATGGGTCGAAAATAGTGAAACGATTATGGGTTGTCTTTTTTAGGGATAAGGATCAGCTTGATAGCAGAGATGGCTCTGGGGTAAGTGGCTCCTTCGAAGAAGGCGATAGCCGCTTCGGTGATGTCGTGTTTGATGATATCCCAACACGTTCGAAAGAATACCCCCAAAAATCTGTCAGGGCCTGGCGTACTATGCTCGTTCAGCACCCATACGGCCTCTTTCACTTCCTGAGCAGTGGAGGGTCGATCTAACTGGGCATTGTCGGTAGCATTAATGAGGAGGGGTATTTTATCAAGGAAGGAGTTGTCTTTGTGGACCGTCTCTTTGGAGAAGAGTTTGGAATAGAAGTTCGTGGCCTTGGCTTGAATGCTCTTTTGGTCCGTCCTGATGGTCCCGTTGTCATCGGCGATATGATGAATCGATAGCTTCTGTCTGCGGCCGTTGACGTAAGCATGAAAGTATTTTGAGTTTTTGTCCCCTTCGCTATCCCATTTCAATCTCGCTTTCTGCTTCCAGAATTCTGTCTCAACTTTGATCCTGAATTTGAGCATGGCCTTGGTGAGATTCAGGGCTCTCCTGGCCACAATAGAGCAGTCCAAAGCGACCTGGCTTCCGCGCGGGTGACGTCGTCCTCTGCGACCCGGACATCTTGGAAAATATCCCCGTACGCTTGTTTGCTCTAATGGGACAGTGCTCTCCTAGTAGCTCTGAGCTTGTTACTCACCCGGGAGAGGGGGTTGGGAGAGTCCTCGCTATTACACACTTCCGCCACGATGCCCAAGAATTGTGGGTGCTCAGTCCAGAAATCGAGAAATTTGAAGGTTTTTTTGAATGGATTAGTAAAGTTGTTAATTTCAACCAGTAGAGGAGTGTGGTCAGATTTTGAAGAATTAAGGTGGGATAGGTTGGTATTGAGCCCCATTCCGTGCCAGAATGCGTTCGCGAGGCCTCTGTCCAGCCGGGAGTATTGACGGCGGTCGCCTTCCTGCATGTTGCACTAGGTGAAGGCGTTGCCGGTGAACTGGATGGATGCTAGGTGGGCGTTGAATATAAAGTTGTTGAAATCTTGCATGGCCGGCAAGGGAGGAGGGCGACCACCGATTTTCTCTTCTCTACAGGTAATCGCGTTAAAGTCGCCAATGCAGAGCC